>VURO01018163.1:120313-135644 GCA_015108175.1 Pelvicachromis taeniatus
CCCATTTTTTCTGCCTTTTTTTTTTTTTTTTTTTTTTTTACCCCAGCTGTCTAGTAGTTACATCATTCAACTCTGATCTCCCTCTTTGTCCTTCGTCTGGATTATCCTCGCTTCTCTTCAGTTTCCTTCGTTAGGCCTGACCGACTAAACCTGCACCGGGAGTACTGAATGCTTGGCATTGTCGAAAGGCTCAGCCCCCAACAGCAACCTACCTACTCCATTAAATAGGCACTCACTTGATAGGAGATTTGTAGCCAATATCCTGATTTGCATTAGAGAAGGTAAGGAAGTGGTGTGGCTTGTTAAGGGGCCGGGATGCCATTGATCGGTGTCCATGCTGTGCAGTGAATGTAGTGAGAGGAGGGCCGCAGGGGAGGAGAAGAGGAAGTAGATCTGCATGTGTGCATCTGCGAATAAGTGGCTGTCAGGTTAAAACATGAATAATATTCTTAAACGTATTCATATAAAATGAACTTCAGATGTAGTTTAAAGCTCCAGGTGGTTCAAAAGAAGGACAAAGTGAATATAGGGAGAGTTTTGGGAGAGCCAGAAGAGGCGTTTTTCTTCGCTGCCACTCATCTAATCAAACAAATCAATGGCATCCATAACAGAGAGCGGTCCCAGAGCTATGTCCTCCAACACTTCTACACACCCCAAAGTCACAGCGCCTCGCCCCGCATCACTTAGCCTGCTGAACCGAAGGCTGCCATTAAATATGAACCTCGCATCACTCAGCCCTGTGTCCCAGCGTGCAACCACATGAAGGGTAAAAGAGCACAGCCTGATAATTTGCCTGTTGAGCGCTGAGGATGCCCCCCCCTCCAGCCCATCACATACACCGAACCAAGACAAAGTCTACAAACAGAATGAGACCGAGTGTATTTCTTCAAAATTTCAAACACAGCGCAGGGGGAATAGATCTGGTAACCTTCTCATGGAGTGAAAATTACAATTAGTTCCTTACTTTGTGTCACCTGGTAAGGAGATAAACAACTGCAGGGGATGAATTTGTTACACAACAGTGACAACAATACCAGAGAAAGCTTTTTTCTTTTTTCTTTTTTTTGCAGCTTAGCAAAATGAGCATCAGTGCCGTTAAATTAATGCATGCTCCCTGTTATATATATAAATTGAGAAGCTATACTCAGCTCAGGATTCAGAGACCTTGAGTGCAGTGAAAATAGATTCTTGTCTTCCGCCTTAGGGCACCTAAACGTGTCTTTTCAGATTTGGTGATGGCTAGGTCTATGATCATTCAAGCGCTTCAAATTACATCAGGATGAAAAGGGGAAGGAGGTACGCGGGGAATGAAAAAAGAAAGAAAATGATATTCATTCTCCCCCCTTATCTACCTTTTACATCAGCGCTCGCAGATAGAGCTCGGAATAAGTAATGAGCTCCGGTCCCATTCTGCCACATGTGTAGGTAGAGCCGAGAGTCGTGTCTGTCATCCAGGTGGCACGGCTTCTTATAGCAGAACTGCTTAACACTTTTAATATCAGCCGGGAGAGGCCCATTGTCCTCACCACAGAGCGTGAACAGCTTTGTGAAATGTAACAAGTCTTGTGTTTAAGTGCTTCAGTTGTTCAGTCCAAAAGGTTATTGTACCATAATGTGGCCCAAATACAGTACAATCACACACACAGATGTGCACATGCAGGCACGCAGGCTGACAGTCGCGAGATGAAATCCAAATTCTCCATCAATCATAAATAAAAGCGGATGGGAACAGTTAAATACGCTTGACATGTCAAGGTTAGCAAGGGTCAGCAGGTCACTGAGATTGGTGGTGGCGGGGGGGGGTTGTGAAAAGGAGATGAAGGCAATGGTTTATACTACCACGGCCATATGAACACATCAGAGGAAATCTGAAAGGCCATTAAAACGCCTGCTTTTATGGGTGTAATAATCCCTCTCCTCTGGCTGGGAGTCCAGCCACAGCTTCAGTGGCCATCCCCAGATTAGGTGGGAGGTCTGACAGGAAGCAGGCTATCAGCTAATGCAGGGGAGCTCTGACAGCACCAACAGGACCACAAACATCACATTATGCCAGGGCTCTTCATGCAAGTCACAACCAGGCATTCGCCACAGAGCTGAACACATGCGGTGAGACGGGAAAGCGTTTGGACAACAGTGCACTTTGCAGAGTTTTGTCACCAGACTGATGTGATGTTTGAAAGTGAAATGAGCCGACGATCACGAGATTTGGCTTTAATCTGAGGTTATTCAAGCACTTCAAATGAATAGCTACAGACCCTCCCATTTAAAAGCAGCTTGCCTGAAATGTTTGAACAGGTTAAAATAGTTTTTTAATATATGTTTTTATTTTTTTAATGACAATGAAAATTCACACTGTGGCGTAACTTCTAATTAGCAGCAAAATGAGACACTGAAACTCTGTTATTGTCTTCACGTGTTAAACATAGTATCTACTGAAGCGTCATACTATTTTATCCTTTCATACATGTTAAACAAAGATAAAAATAATACTTCCCAACAAAACGTGGCACCTTCATTCTTGCTGTATATATTAAAGCCTATTGTGTTGGATTTTACAGTAGACCTGTTATAAGATGAGCATGCAGTTCAGACAGGTTAGCACCTGTAGAGACTTTAACAAATGATTACAGCACTATTTTACCACAGATGGAGAGCACAGCAGCACAGCACTCGAGAAACAGTCAATCTGACAACGGCGCGCAGCAGCACCCACTGATACAAATCGAACAGGGTAACCTAGTTGCCCTCGCTACACTGACTAGTAAAGCTTGAGTTCAGATCACTCCCTCTGACTCTGCAGCTCAGGGCAGCACTTCAAAGCTGCACAGCAGCCCAAAGTTGAGCAGCAGTGGTAGAAACTGTTCAAAGGAATGTAGCCTGTTTACTATTGACTTTGCAACAATTACCCAAGCATATGTGTGTGTAATTAGATAAGGCAGCCAGTTGTTCTCTAATGCGGCAAATCAAATTAACTAAAGATGCCACATTGATTTCTTTGTGTTCCCTAAATTATTCATCTACACTTGCACTGAACCAGCCAGCCAGCCAGCCAGCCACCAAAGAGCTTTTCTAACTCCTCTGCACCACCACTCCCTTGCACTCTCCGCATGCACACGCTGATTGTTTTGTGAGATCTGTCAGAGGACGGTTGCAATACTTGTGCCATAACCATTCAGCAAATTGACCTTCCAGAAAAGAGAGCATTTATGGTGTTATGGAAATAAAGAATTCCCATTAACTGCGGCAACGTCGATCTCCATCGATGTGTGCGCGCATGTGTGAGATAGAGGATGAGAGCCTGTGCTTGCATGGGTGTGTACGCACACGTGCACTCTTGCAAGAATTCATGCAGCACGCAGGCTGCAGACAGCTACGTCTGAGGCGGCTCCATTGACATCCTGTTCTCTGGCATGTTGCGCACGGGGAGATCAATATGACCTTACCTCCACCACCCACTCCTTTGAAACTTAATTACTGATATTCAGCTACAAAGTCATCATAGTCTGCCTGTCAATATTCATCGGGGATCATTACGGGCCTAATAAAAGAGGTTATTTACGGGCCGCTCTGCTGACACCAGCCGTGGTCCAGGAATTCAGCTCCAGCCGTCTCAATTTGCTCTACCTCTCTCGGTCTTTTTTCCTCGTTCTCCTCCTCTCTTTCTCTCACCTCTCCCACAAGCGCTGACCTGAAAAAGAAAAATTGACAGCAGAAAAACGAACAGGAGAGAGGATGGAGGTTGAATTCCTCTGGAATGGCTGTTAATTCTCTTATCCATGTTTGGTGGCTTTTCAGCAGCTGCCAAAAAAATAAAGAAATAAAGAACAGGAAAGAAAAAAACAACACTGTAGCCATCCCTAAATCCCCGGCTAAATTTGAACTTTGCTTGCCACTGACATTGCAGTCAGACCCACAAAGGGATATTTCATGACATTTAGAGAAATGTCGCACTGATCCTCGCCTTCTTGCAACAGCGCGAGTTTTAACATCACCGCTCCAACATCAATTATTGTGTTTTCGTGGCTACAGGACAATTCTTTCATCAGTACCAGAAGCAATACTCTGGGTTGCAGAACTCCCACTTCTGACATTGTACTGCAACAAAGAGTTGTGTGATTGTCGGAGATTGCTATATGTTAATTCGTTCAATAAATCAATAGCTTCACTGTAATTGAAATGGCTGGTCATTTGAGGCAACATGTTGAAAACCGAAAAGTGGAACAGTGAACTCTGTAGATCGCAGGAGGTACTGCATCCAGAAGAAGCTATTTTCTTTTTGTCTGTCATGCTCAGTCTCATAAACATCCATTTGCTCTCATGCATGCAAACACCCTGATATCCATGCATGCACGCACACACACACACACACAGGGCTGTGCAGTTCCTTTAGTATCTTGATTAATATGGTCCACTTTACATGAGTGCATTGGATGCCAAAGCACACTGTGCCGCCTTCCCTAAGCAATTAGCGAACGGGCTCCACCAGCGTTGGATTATCAACAACAAGATGCCTCCTGACGCGAGCCCTAAAGCCTGCTGACTTATTCATATGTGTTTACTTTAAAAGCCTTTGCCCTGGTTTTTTGTAGGTGGGCTGCCTTAGAAATGAAATAAGAACGACATCTGGACAGAGAAGAGAAGTGGAGGGGGGTGAGAGACAGGCACGTTATGCTCAAAGAGGTGTCCAAAAGCAGAAAGACACTTGGCAAAATATAACATGAAATCATTCTCAACTCATTCATTAAGAAGAAAGGATATATATACACAACACCACAGCACACCTGAATCCAATATCACCAGAAGGATTTGGCTGGTCAATGTGCATTTGTGCTTTTGCTGTTGTGGATTTCACTGGGCAAGATCAATGAATTCTCCACTAGCTGAACCCCTTTCACGCCAAAATATGAGCTGTGAATCACACACTTATATTTTTAGTTTTTTGGACGTTTCCTATCCCACGTGAATGTCAAAGCATGAATAATTTAATGTACTCTCAGAATCACATTTAACAGTCTCTCTTTCTTGTCTCCAGGGATCCCAACAAACCAGTTCCCCAAGATACCAAGTTCATCCACACCAAGGCCAATCGCTTCGAAGAGGTGGCCTGGTCCAAATACAACCCCCAGGATCAGCTTTACCTGCATATTGGCCTGAAGCCACGCGTGCGCGACCACTACCGTGCCACCAAAGTGGCCTTCTGGAAACACCTAGTGCCCCATTTGTACAACCTCCACGATATGTTCCACTACACCTCCACCACCACCAAAGTGCCACCCCCAGAGACCACGCAGAACACACTGTCCACCAAGAGGCCCAATGGGAAAAACTGGCCATTCAACACCAAGAGGCCACCTATGTCCCCGGCCTACAACAGTGAGGACAAAGACTCCTGGGGCGACGATGAGGAGACGGGGCCGCTGGTTGTAGAGAACCCACGGGATTATTCTACAGAGCTCAGCGTCACTATCGCTGTTGGGGCCTCGCTGCTGTTCCTCAACGTCCTGGCCTTTGCAGCCCTCTACTACCGCAAGGACAAGCGGCGGCAGGACTCCGGCCACGGGCAGCCCAGCCCGCAGCGCCAGACCACCTCCAACGACATTGGCCACCACGCGCCGGAGGAGGAGATCATGTCGTTGCAGATGAACCAGACGCACCATGAGTGTGAGGCTGGGAACAGCAACGAAGGGGCACTGCGCCTGGCCTCACTGCCCGACTACACGCTCACACTCCGGCGCTCTCCGGACGACATCCCCCTGATGACCCCCAACACCATCACCATGATCCCCAATTCCTTGGTAGGCATGCCCAACCTGCACCCTTACAACACCTTCACAACTGGCTTCAACTCCACCGGCCTGCCTCACTCTCACTCAACCACCCGCGTATAGCTTTAAGGAGGCCAGGGGCAGCCGGCGCAAAACAGGGAGGGGAGGAAGAGGCGGCGGTGGAAGGGTGGAAGAGGAGGAGCGGTCCGGATGAACGAATGGAGGAGAGGATTGTGTTTTATAAATATCACAGGGAGGGGGAGGGCCGTGACGGGGGGGTGGGAGAGGAGGGAAAGGGCATCAGTCAGATTAAAACGTGAGGAGATTTAACTAGACTTTTACTACGAGGAGAGTTGCTGAGAGCTCTCCGTGGATGTCAAGTTGTGCAGAGCTGCCAAAATCAAACTGCTTCCCTTCTCCCGACCATGAGAGAAGGGGGGGTGGGGGTTCTTTCTGCAGTGTTTTTTTCTAAAATAATCATTTTAAAAGCCTTTTTAAGCAGACTGAGGAGATATCAACAGTTTTTTTTTTCCTTGAATTCATAACAAAAAAAAAACAAAAAACAAAGAGTAGTGCTTTTTATTTCCCATCCCTTTTCCTCCTTCGGGAGACACGTCTAGAACAATGGCCTCTACGTCAATATTCACGAAATGTTTTTAATTGCTTCTTTGTTTTGTTTTACGTTTCAATGCCTTACAAAAAGCTTGTTCTTTTTTTTTGTCATTATTTCTATTCCCCGAGACTATTCTGTGTGGGGTGTGTTGCAAACGGATGAGACTCAAAGATGAGAGACTGAATCGAGGCTGGGAATCTAGAGGATATGCAGATGTAGAGATTTTTAAATCCATTTTGGGCAAACTCATTGCTTTTTTTTCTGTTGCGTATCAACACAACAGCCACCCAAATGGTGTTTTTTCCTTTTCTTTTCTTTTTTCTAGCTCATATAGAAATGATTTGTCTGGGACAGCTCTTGCCAAGAAATGTGAAGGCAGAGATAAATACTATGTTACTGTGATTGTTTGGTTAAGAAAAAAGTGCATCTTTTACAGCCAATTTATCTGTTCAAGCTATCCGATATTATCTCCACAAGGTGTGCACGTACACATGCTGCTTAGAGCACCTGTGTGTTTGTGTGCATGTGAACATGATTTCTCATTCCTTTGCGTGCAAGCGCGGTCAGGAGCGCGAGATAAAGGAAGAGACACATTGTCGGAACTTGCAAGCTCAAGAGTTGCGAGAGCGCGAGAATGAGTGTGTGTGTGTGTGCGTATGTGAGAACGAAAGTGTGTGAGTGAGTGTGTGGATGTGTGTGTGTGTGTGTCCGTGCACCTGTTTTTTGTTTGTAGGTTATATTGTGTGGTTATGGGTGGGGGGAGGGGATGTTGGGGGCCGAGTACCTTCCCATGTTGTTGATTTCGGTTCATCCACCAGTAGTGTTTCTGCTGCGTCTCTGGGTGTCTGTCTTTGCAAAATAGCACTTTTGTTATTTTTAAAGTTATATATGTCTAATTTTTTGCTTAAAGATTACAAAATAAATCTATTATTTTATGTGTAAGAGAAAAAAAAATAGCTAAAGATTCAACTGAACTAACTGACATGATTCCATTGACTTTGTAAGAGTTCCTCTTCGAAAGCAGACAGTGGCCTGTTTGCACTGAATAAACCTACATCAGTGCACACTTGTATTTCTTTGAATATATATATATAAATATGGGCATACATACATATATGTATAGGGCTTCTATGAAGATATATTTCCCACTTTAAAAAAAAACAACAAATAGTTAAAACACTCTTTAGATTGAAAAGCAACGCAATTAGTTTCTTTGTATTGTTGTGATTTGAAATATACCAAGCCAAGACCTCTCCAGGTGTGTCTTTGTAGGAGCTCTATATGTATATTTATGTATAAAATATTTAATATTTATTTATGTATACCAGATGCATACATGCTGATTGTGCCATGTGCCAAATTAAAACTTTAAAAAAATGAACAATATAAAGTTTCACTAAACTTTTTTTCCCCACTCTTGATCAAAGTTCTTTTCCTTCTTATTATGACTTTTTATTATTTGCATTTTGAATGAGTTAAAAAAGAAATAGTCTTGCAGCAAGTGCAAGGCTCCCCCCCAGGACTTCCTCTCTACCTCCCCTCTTCCTCTTTCCCCTCCTCCCCCTCCTCTTTCCTCTCTCCTTTTCTCTCACTGAAACCTTTGAGAAAAACAGGCTAACAGCTTGGGGCCTATCTGCGTGCATAACCCCAGATTTTACTGTAATTCATGCAAAGTAGTGCTGCAGCAATGGGAGATTGTGAAAAGATTGCCTTGATGTACTCACAGTGCATCCTATTATGTGTTATTCTCGAGGTGAAAACTGGAGTTATTGATTCTGTGAGTAAAACTGACAATTTTCATTAAGTATCTTGGCGTCACACAGATTGTCTCCCGAGTTACAGCGAAATGCAGTAATGCGACCCAACTAGTGATCCTAGATCAGCGCTGCAATTTTCAGAGACTTCATGCACATAGACCTCAACATTTTTATGAAGTATTCCATTACAACTTCCTCTGGTATTTAATGATTGGAGATGTAACAGAGCGAGAAGCACAGTCTGGTCAGCTTATCACCGATCCTGCCAGTAGCAGAAAGAGAGAAATGGGTTATTTGAGGGAAATTGCTCTGAGACTGATCTATACCAGTCATCTCGTTTTTTGCTCATCTTTCCTTATTTGCGACTCACCTACTAATCAGCCACTCACTTCAACTGAGCCACATCTTCTAAGAAAGGAACAAGCAGCTGGTTTCTACCTGGAGTGCTCTTGTGCACAGAGAAAACACTTTATAAGGTGTCCATAACTATGAACTGGACAATGCAGATAGTCCCCAAACATTGTAGCATTGATTTATAGACTTCATATCAAAAGATGGAAGTGGCTTCCAGACCTGAAAAGTAATAATAATGAAAAGTCCTACCTTAAACCTGGATTCTTTCTACTGACCAGGATTGGGGGGGATTCCTCTGCTGGCAAAAAAAAAAGTAAATTTATATAGAAATATATAAGAAAAATAAGCCTTCTGCTCACTTGAACTTTGACCTCATTAAACACTTTCCTAGTTAGTTTATAGTCTCAGTTTTTAGGTCCAAGTATTACTGAATATTAGATGAGGTTGATCTTGTAAATGCTAATATTTAAGAATCAATTAGAAAGCAAGGCGCAATTCAGGTTTTGCATACGTTGAGATTTTCATGGTGCTACATTATGAGCACGCTGCGTTTCATCAATGACATTCATCAATCCTTTGGAATGCCCAGTTTCAAGATAAAGAAACTGCCAAAGTGCTCCTCTTAAGATAACTTTACTAACAAACTGGTTAGGTCGCAATGGTGACCTAACTAGGTCGCAATCGATGCAAATCCTTTGCATCGATTGTACTTTGTTGAGCGAAGCTGTTTTTCAAATACTTCTGATTGGAAAATGTGTTCAGTCCTTTATTACTGGAGTCCATAAAGGGTTGATTCATTCAGTCATCTAAAGACATCTTCAAACTTTTATAAGAACTTATATTTCTGCTGCCCCCTCAATATAATATATAATATACTTCAATATAATAAAAGTTAAATTTAGTTTGTGGGGCTCTAGGCAGGGGAAAAGTATGTTTTGAATATAATAACAGCAAAAATGTGAGATCTAGTTACTGAAACACTAGTTACTCTGAAATCCACAGAAGACACTCTTTGGACTGCAATTTTTAAGGACCATTTCTCTGACAAAATGTTCACAGTGAGATCTATTGAATATTTCAGCATCACATTTTTGTCAGTTTTCCACTGCTGTAGTCATTATCTTTAGATTGCATCAGCTCATGTGTGACCCACACTTACAACTTGGCTATCTAGATCACTATATTGGCCTTAAAGGCTGCAGATTTATAGAGGGCAGTAGATTATTCACTGTTCAGGCATAACATTATGACCACTGATTATCTCTTCATCACGGCACCTTTTTGTTGGTGGGATATAGTAGGGAGAAAGTGAACATTTTGTCCTCAAAGTTGATGTGTTAGAAGCAGGAAAAATGGGACAAATTATGAAGGCTAGGCAACTGGGTCAGAGCATCTCCAAATCTGCAGCTCTTGTTAGGTGTTCCGAGACTGCAGTGGACAATGTCTGTCAAAAGTGGTCCAAGGAAGGAACAGTGGCGAACCAGCGACTAGGTCACTGATATTTACTGCACTTACCTGGGAAACACCTGGCACAAGGACTTATTTTGGGAAAATGGCAAGCCAGCAGAGGCAGTGTGATGAACTGGGCAATGTTCTGATGGGAAACCTTGGGTCCTGCTGTCCATCCAGATGGACAGCAGGACCACCTGCCTGAGCATTGTTGCAGACCAAGTACACCCTTTCATGGAAATAGTATTCCTTGATGCCTGTGGCAGAATAATGCTCCCTGTCACAAAGCAAAAATGGTTCAGAAATTGTGTTAGTACAACAATGAAGTTGAGGTGTTGACTTCAAAATTCTCCAATTAAGCATCTGTGGGATGTCCTGGAAAAGCAAATCCACGCATGTTGCTAACATGTTGGTGCCACACACCCCAGCACACCTTTAGGGGTTTAGTGGAGTCCATGCCTCGATGAGTAAGGGCAATTTGGGAATCAAAATGGGGACCAACACAATATTAGGCAGGTGGTCATAATCCTATTCCTGATCAGTGCAATTCTTTTATTGTATCACATCAATTTTGTCCTGGTTAAACATTCAAAGACAGTGAGAGTCTGAAAGCATACAGTGGGGAATAAAAAAAATCATACAAATAAAAACAAAGGAAACAAAAAAGCCTAATTGTAATGCTAAACATCAGTATGTATTATGAAGATCATCCCCAGTCATCATATAACTGTGCAGCTCTCCTCTGTGTTTCAGCATATTTCACGTTTCACAATAATAGCCTATTTTGGATCACTTTCGCTGCACTGATCACTCATTTTAAAAAGAGGATAACTACTGGACAGGTGGCCAGAAACATCCCTGTAAAGCTCTGCCTCTGCTGAATGTATGAATACGCAGCTGTTTGCTAACAAGTTTACAGCAAGCTCGTGAAAATTTTACAGTAAACGTACCTTGTGCCTGGAAGCTTTTTTGCCAATTGGGTGAACAGCACCGTTATGAATCAAAGCAGATTCTTTCCCTTCTCTGATTCATGTGCAGTGGTGTGAGGTCGGTGTCCACTGGCCCCAACACACACACACACAGACACACACACACACAAACACACATGGAGTGACACAGAATTAAAACTGAGTGGTGGAGCTGAGAGTGAACTATCAAAGGGAAGAAATGTCATGGGAGGGCAACTTGTTTTTTGCCATGTAATTTTCCCATATGCTGTTAAAGCAGAGCAGATGTCACTGAGTATTGGCAGGGGCAGACCCAGTGGCCTCAGGGACACAGTTTGGGATACATGGCCCTGTGAAGAGCCACATAATTAAGTCGAGGACCAAAGGGGGAAGACCATG
This sequence comes from Pelvicachromis taeniatus, assembly GCA_015108175.1. NCBI lineage: Eukaryota > Metazoa > Chordata > Actinopteri > Cichliformes > Cichlidae > Pelvicachromis > Pelvicachromis taeniatus. The sequence continues at coordinate 131,598 of VURO01018163.1, forward strand.
GAAACTGCAGCAGGAGGAAAAACGGGGTCAAACTTCCACTGCACTCAGTAACCTGAAGGCTTGATGAAATTAGTCCAAACTTCCTATGACACGGATCGCCACAGGAGGGGAAAAAGAAAGAGGGGGTGGGGCACGGTGGGGGACGGCTATGAGTGAGACGCGTTTCCACAGCCGAGATTTGTTTGCAGTTCAGCGAGTGTGCTTCGAAAGTGACATCATTCAAGGAATGGCTGGAATACCCCGATGGGGTTTGTGACTGCCTCGACAGCAGCGAAGACAAACCCAGCCTAGGAAATGGATGTGCCAAATTACACAGTCCCACCCGCTGGGAGAGAGCTGCAGGTGTGTGCGGTTGTGGGTGTCTTTGTGTTTGCGTGAAGATATTGAGAATTTTATTTCTACCACAGAGAGCACGTTGTTACCTACATTTCCTCTCACCTTCTTCCTCGCCTTCTTTTCTCTGTTCTCAATCCTCATTCATCTTTTTCCCCATCTCTCGCTTTCTTTTGTGCTCAAACGTTATTGTGGGGGGTTTTTTTTCTGCTCCCCTCATGTAAAATGTATCTGGGCAGCTCTACCTCTGTCTTGCACATATATGACTCGCCCATTTTCTCTTTCTCCTGCGTTGTAAGTGCCATAATCTGGGCTACTCATTTCCACTCATTTAGAATCTAATTTTCTTCAGTTTCTGTGTTTCTCTGCTGACTACGAAGCTAATGAACATTACTTATTGAGAAGCAGAGTCGAGTCAGTCAGTGAACCAAAACTCTTGCACTTTGAATTTAAATAGCCTGTTTTTCTCCAAAAGGGATATCATAATGTGTTTTGTCAAAACATCAATAATCTATTATTGCCATGTGAAAAATGCAATCTTGAAAAAAAACTGTTTTGTACCCAAACAGCATAGACAAATCTGTGGCATTTTTTTTTGTTTTTGTTTTTGTTTTGTTTGTTTTTTTCAGGTTCATCTAATGAGGAGTTTCGTGCGTACACAGATATTATAACATAATGTATCACTGGAAACGAGGACTGTAATCAACAAAACCAATGGGCTTTGAGCCCAAATCCATCTCTGATAAATCTATGTTATCTCAGTGTTATTGTACAGATTACTAAAGATGCCCTGTTACTTCTATGTTTATGTCCATAGAATGTATTTATAATCACGGAAACTGGAGTAATCAAAAATAAAATATCTATTCTTTATGTATCTTATTGTGATTCTCGTGAATATAGAACATCACATCCATTTTCAGAAGACTTGAAGTCGAGAGGTTTGATGCTGTTTAGAGTGTTTTGTGTTTGTGTGTGTGTGAGTGTACATACCCGCCAGACACTTTAATTATGTACACTTTGCTAGTACTGAGTCGGACCCCCTTTTTTCTTCTTCATTCTTTGTGGCACAGATTCAACGAGGTGCTGCAAACATTCCTCAGAGATTTTGGTTCATATTGATGTGATAGCATCACAGAGTTGCTGCAGATCTGTCATCTGCACAGCCATGATGTGAATCTCATATTCCACCACATCCCAAAGGTGCTCTATTGGATTGAGATCGGATGACCCTCGAGGCTATTTGAGTACAATGAACTCAGTGAGAAGATCTGAGCTTTGTGACATAGTGCCTTATCTTCCTGGAAGCAGGCATGAGAAGATGGGTACACTGTGGTCATAACAGAAACAGTACCCTGATCATCTCTGTAGGATGAGGTGTTTAAATTAATAGGGGGCCAAGAAAATATGCCCCACACCATTACACCACCAGCAGGACCCTGAAATGTTAATATAAGGTGGGATGGGCCCGTGCTTTTTTGTGATTTATACAACAAATTCTGACTATACCATGTTGTAGCAGAAATCAAGATACATCAGACAATTGTTGTGCAATTGTAGTGAATTTACATGAATTGCAGCCTCGGTTTTCTGGCCTTAGCTAATCAGAGTGGCACCCGGTGTGGTCTTCTGCAGCTTTAGTCCATCTGCTTTAAGGTTTGACATGTTGTGCATTCAGAGGTGATCCTCTACATGCCAAGTATCCCGTCAGCTTGAAGCAGTCTGGCCATTCTCCCCTGATCTATGGCATCAACAAGGCATTTACAGAGAAGTGCTGCTCACTGGATATTTTCTGCATTTCACACCGTACTCTGTAAACCCTAGAGATGGTTGTGCGTAAAATCTCAGTAGATGAGCATTTTCTGAATACACGGACCACCTCATCTGGCACCAACAACCACGTAGCTTCCATCCAAGTAATTTAAATCACCTTTCTTCCCCATTCTTGACCATGTCTGCATGCCCAAACGCATCAAGCCGCTGCCCCTGCGGTCGGCAGATTAGATACTTGTGCTGACGAGAAGTTGAAGAGGTGTGCCTAATATAGTAGCCACGAAGTATGTTTATGGAGAAAGCACCACAATGCTAGACAATATACCTAACTACCAAGTTCCTCCAAAAATCACACACCTTTTGCATTCATGAACAAGGCTGGCATATTTTATTTTTGTTATAATTAACAACTCAAACAACAAATCCCACAAGCAGACCAAAACCAAGGAATTTATCCCGGTAACAAGCATTGTCTTTGCATTCACAGCCAAATGAAGCATATGTTTCTGTGCCACTGATCTCGCTGTTGTCCAGAAACTGTGAAAAACATAGAGCCAAATGCCAGAATGGGGTGTTGAGAGATGTATTCATTAATTACAATGAAGACAAACAGTAAAGCTTTCTTTCTTCAGCCCATCCGAGGAGCAGAGGAGACACGTTCCCCTTGCATCCTCTGTGATGCCTTCTCGACACGGAGCTGCTGTCGAGGCAAAATACAGCGGCAGAGCTGTCAAAATAAGGAGAATATCACCCAGTGGTATGCATGCTTTATGTGATTTAAGTGCTTTTTATGCAGTGATGGAGTTGTGTGGCACAGACCATAAGCTACAAGCTGGGTCTGCACAGACAGCACTTGTTAGTGGAATAAATCCATTGATGTGTTTGGTTTTATGGGATTAGCTGGTAAAAAACATAAAAAATAAAAAAATAACACCAGCATTTTAAATGCAGCTTTGGGTGCAATAAACTGTGGAATCAGTGCAAGAATAGAACAAGCCCAAGTGTAATGTAGTATTCAAGAGTTAAAGGAGCCAGTGTGGTTTTATGGAGGTCCAGTGAACAACAGTAGTATCCTATAGCTCATCTAGCATAGTCATTCCCACCTGGCTCCAACCTAAAGCTACCTGTCGACTACATAATGATCTGCCCTCTATAAGATAGATGGCCTGGAGATACCACTGACACCGCTGAGACTAAAGCCTGCACACTCCCAGTATGTGGGGAAAGTAACAACAGCAGGCAACAAGCACATTTTAAGCCTCAGCAGAGGATCCATCCTGCAAAAAACCTGTTACTGTGGAGTTCCCACTTGACATCTAATTTTTCCTACTAGTTGGTCTAGTTCTGACTGGGAAAAGTTTCCTTCCTGCTTTAACTGCACTCATCACTCATTGCATTATCTTGCATATTCAGAGCTTTTTTTGTTGTTTTTTGCAAGGTTGTTCGTCACCAAGTGGAGCCACGCTAGCTGCTATCGCTCTGTTGCATCAGCTGGAGTTCACCATCAGATGGCAGTCCACTAATGCCTTTCTCAGATGTGGGTTACTGGTGGCAGGGGGAAGGTTGCGTCAGTAGACTTTTGGTGTCAGAACTCGCCAGCCTGTGTTGCTCCGGTGCAGACTACAGAGGACTCCCACAGGACTTCCCGAAAGTATCTTATCACTTAGATCACATTACAATGACTTTCAGTAGCACCAATTTGATCTTTAGTTCTAATCCAGGCTACCAGGCATTTCACAGATCTTTCAGATCAAATGCACCGTGAGCTTGACTTTAGTGTGTGAGCTCAGTCCAAGAAAATCTGCAACCATTTTTTTTTCCATGAAATACTGGAAACACCCTTTGAAGTTAAGCCTATTTTTGCCCCGAGAGACAGAGAGTTTCATTTATCAGTGAAAGCCTAAACATTAGCCCTGTGTAGTGAAATAGACGTTTGCATGT
>VURO01018167.1:0-12088 GCA_015108175.1 Pelvicachromis taeniatus
ACACATATATATATATATATACACATATATATACACACATACATATATATATATACATATATATATATATATATATATATATATACATATATATATATATATACACATATATATATATAATATATATATATATATACACATATATATATATATATATATATATATATACATATATATATATATATATATATATATATATACATACACACACACACACACACAAGGCTAAAGCTAACCATGGCTACAAGTCAATGAAGAATAATTATTCCAAACATGTTCAGATTTAGGAGTGGGCGACACAAAAACACCCACATGTTCATCCCCAATAAAGAAAGCAGCTTGAACCATAAAAGTTTTTATTTTCTTTTATTTATCGTTTACAATTTTTGTAGTAATTTCTTAATTATTGTCGATCCTTTTGGCAAACATTAGTGCTCACTGTGTTCTGTACAGTCCGGTCCCACAACGTAGACTTTAATTTGTTGGGTATGGAGGAATGAGACAAGTGCCAAGAGGGGTGTCCAAGCTTTTACAATTTGTCCAGGTAGTTGTCCAAGGCTGGGACACCTTCTTTGAGACCTTTACGTTTACGTGTCTCAAGGACAACTATACCGGGCTTGGTTGTTGCATCCATTGGGTTTCCAGGGAGGATCTGCCAATGGTCGAACACGCACTGTGGGAAGGCCTGGCCACCAGTGTTGGAACGCAGGTCAGCTGTGAAACCTGGTGACAGATGGTATTAATTAATACCTCCTATACACTGAGTATGACATGAAAAACAAATTTTTCCCTGTTGGTCACATCTAAATATAACACAGCTTCATTCCATATATAAATTTTCATCTGGTGGTAATTTTTCAACGTCAGATTAAAACCTGAATATTAAGCCTAGATGACAATGTTGTTCGACTCTTCAGAACAAAAGCGGACTTACCAAATGACTCGTTGACAGGCAGGTAGGCCTTGATGACATACATAGGTGTTCCCATGACCCTGGACTCCTCGAACACATGACCACGCCTCCTGGTCAGCACGCCGTAAATGCCACCCATTGCACCTTCAGGGCACTGTGGAGTGAACAGATAGTGAGTGGTACCCAACTTTAGTTTGTAAAATTGCTAATCAAGTGAGTTGTGATAATAATTCTACTAATACTTGATATGTTATTTATGTAGCTAAATAACTCCATAGTGCATCGAAAGGCGTGGTAAACTAGTTCAACAAGATTTAGAATTAAAGAGATTTACAAGGTTAAGCAAGCAGCAACCTTCAGCCCTGCAACATAACTCAACCATTTAAACAGTATTATTAGAGACACTGCTGCTTTAGTCAATGTTAGGCACTTATTAAGCAGTGAAAGATTTCACCTCAGCTAATTTGATTCACTGAACCAGACTGCTGTACTGTTTGTACCTTCTGGCTCCCTTTTAAACGTAGCAGTCTAAACAATTTGTTAGCTGCACCAACACCCAGTCAATGTACTACGTACATAATTTAATTAGGGATTAATAAAGTATTCTGATACTTCAGTTTTAATGAGCTAAACTGTCGTATTTTTAAAAAAAGTTTTACTGTCCATACAATCCACCTATAAAGCTGCTTTGGATAAAACTTGGTTGCTTTTTTCCTGAGGTACAAATTGGAACCTTAAACATCACAGGGGAAGACACTCACCTGGATCTCGACAAGGTAGACAGGCTCCATAATTCTGGGTTCAGCTGTGAGCTCACAAGCATACAGAGCTCTGCGGGCTGTGGGGATAATCTGACCACCACCACGGTGAATAGCATCTGTGTGCAGGGTCACATCATGGATGTCAAAGCGAATGGCACGCATGTTCTCTTCACAGAGGACACCCTGAAAACATTAAAAACAATTGTTAAATGTATATCTACGAATCACTGGATAGAACCTTTTTAAAATGCTCATATTACACTCACAAGTATACTCTCGCTACGCTTACCTCCTTGGCGGCCCACTGGAAACCAGCGACAACGCTGTCCTTGATCTCATTGAGGTACTGCACTCCCTTGGTAACGTCCACGAGCAGGTTGGGGCCAGTTCCATCAGGACCAAAGCACCAGATTTTTCTGGCCTCTCCGACGTCCCATTCATACTTGTCAGCAAGGTAACGGGCACGGGCCTTGAGCTCCTGACGATTAGAAACATCGCCCTTCTCAATGTCTTCTGCCAGGCCTTCCTCTAAGGGACGGGCTTTCATGAACAGACGGTTGTGCTTGTTGGGTGACTTTGACAGACACATGATATCTGACTCTGCGCTGACAGTCTCTCTGTAGGACACCACTGGATCAGATTTCTGAAAAAAGTTGTAATGCACAAACGTTTAGAGGGAAATATCAAAATAACATCTAAATCGGTCATCTCTGTCATATAAACCTTAAGTGCAGTGTTCTTTTACTTAAATTCAATATATTACCTTGATTGGAATGCAGGCATGATCCTCCTCCAAATCCTTCAGACAGATCTCCAGGTGCAGCTCTCCAGCTCCAGCAACAATGTGCTCTCCAGACTCCTCAATGATGCACTGCACCATAGGATCAGACTTTGAAAGACGCTTCAAACCCTCCACCAGCTTGGGCAGGTCAGCTGGGTTTTTGGCCTCCACAGCAACTCTGACAACAGGGCTGACGCTGAACTTCATCACTCTCATGTTGTGTGCCTGGTCGTAGGTGGTGATGGTGCCTGTCTTAACAAGGAACTGGTCCACTCCAACCAGACCCACGATGTTACCACAAGGCACATCTTCAATGGGCTCGACGTAACGGCCCATCATCAGAATGGTCCTGGTAGAGATCAGAGTAGGACAAAGGGCCAATTCAGATGTGGCCTACCTCATAAATTTATTGACATAATTAATTAAGAAGATGCTGAAACAAACCTCTGAATTGGCTTCAAGTAGAGGTCGTCCTTCTTGCCAGGGACGAAGTTTGGTCCCATGATGCGTACCTTCAGGCCAGTGGACACAGACCCAGAGAACACACGACCAAATGCATAGAAGCGACCCTTGTCACTGGTGGGGACCATCTTTGAGATGTACATCATCAGGGGAGCCTTGGGGTCGCAGTTCTTGATACCTAACAACCAGTTAAAAAAAAAAAATTAAATAAAAATTAACAACACATAAAGCAATGTCAGGCTTTCATAAAGAAACAAAAAATAAAATATTTCAACAACTAAAATTCTGGGTTATTTTATTAAGCAGGTGTTTCAAATAATGTCAACTGGCTCAGCTGCTTGGTGCATGAACAAATTTGAAATACATCAGCTGCATACCCATGGCAGCCTCGTCATCTCCAGGTCCTTCATAGAGGAGCTCACAACGGTATTTCTGGGCAGTGACAGGTGAAGGCAGGTGAATGGTGATCATTTGCAGAAGGGCTTCTCCAGCAGGCAGCCAGCGGCGCATGACAGCCTTCAGGAGAGGCTTACCCTCCTTATCCTTGTCCTCATTATCCAACTTGATATCCATCTTCTGGATCAGTTTGGCAGCTTCATCCTTCCTGAAGTTCATGATGGCATCGAACACCTAGATGGAAATCATTTAGATTAGTTCAGTGCAATTTATTATGAACACAATTAGGACGTTGATAAAGCATCTGTGCCTGCTCAGGCTTAAGGTTGTCATCACTGATTAGTCAGGTCAAAGTGAAGAATGTTTGAGTCATCACATGCAGGCATACAAAGCAACTTTTATTATGACTAAGGCAGACCAAGAAGTACAAAGGTAGTACTGCCAACATTACCATTTCATCTTCCATTTAACTCTTTTTAAACTTAAACATTATCAAAAGGTTTCATACCTTGAAGATGGGATCCAGAACAAGAGCACAGAAGGTGCGGGAGTACTTTTTGCCATCGGCTCCAATTGCGGACTTGACAAACTTTCCATTTGCTGTGTCATAGTACCTAGAAAAAGTAAAGTGTAATTAATCATTACAGATACACCATAAACATTTATATAAAACAGAAGCTCGTCAATTTACCCCATTAAATAAAAATTAAAACAAACAAAACAAACAAAAAAACACCAGCCCAGTTTCCCATCATAACCATATGTTCAGAATTACGCTTCAATCTGCACAATTTCCTCAGAAAACGTCCATCTTTAAGTGAGCCACCATGCACTCAATCTGACATCTGGACAGGCATAGGCCCTCAAAATCTGAGTGCTCAACACTACAGCTGAGGTTCTACGTATTAGAAACGCACCTATCACCCCACAGCTTCTTCATCATGTCTTCCACCTTCTTGCAGCGCTCAACAGGTGTCATCTGGGCATTGCCCTTGGCAGCAAACTTGGCTGCATACATCTCAGCAAACTGCTTGAGGGTGAAAGCCCAGCCATGGAGTCCGGAGCCAAAGCCAACAGTGCCGAGGACTGGATCAACCTTGGAAGTGAGACAACAGTATATCAGCAACTGTGCTGGAGTACTCTCAGACAAACTAACAACTACTTTGCTCCAATTAAAACGTTCAGACAGCTACTCACCATGATGTTACCCATAGGTCCATTTTCATCCTCGCCATAGGTGGAAATGATTACGTTAACAGACTCAACAATACGCTGGAAGGTCTGGTAAAGGTCTTCGGGTTCAAGCTGCAGCTCCAGCAAGGCACGGTCCATCTTGTTCATCATCAGAACTGGCTTAATGCGCTCACCAATAGCCTGACGGAGCACAGTCTCAGTCTGCACGCAGACACCTAGTAGGGAAATGCAATATGACAACTTAACTAATTGAAGAGCATGTAAAATTATAAATCTGATTTCAGATAAGCTAGAAAAAATAAGTATCAAGGATTGTGTGCTGCCACAAGTCTTCCTCTGGTGTGTGAGCATATTCTTAATGCATGGAAACAATTGACTCTGTCTTGAGCTATCTTGACTGAAAACTTGTCCTGAATCTTAATGCCAACGCTCATCTCTCAGAACCACTTTAAACACAAACACTAAAGCAACAGAGAAAGCAAGTGACTTTTAAACAGCTGGGCTACAGCTACAAAAAAAATCTCTTTATACTGAACACGTAGTTCAACTACACTACACTTAACATCTTATTTTTTGTGGTCTTGGAATCAGCAGGCAAAAACATTAAGAGTTCAACTGAGAGCCCACAAATATTTCGTTTGGTCCTTACCAGACACGCAGTCCACCACAACCAGGGCTCCGTCAGTGACACGGAGAGCAGCAGTCACTTCAGAGGAGAAGTCAACGTGCCCTGGGGAATCGATCAAGTTGATCAAGAAACCAGAGCCATCCTTGGACTGCTTAATGAAGGCGGTGTCATTTTCACTCAGCTCGTAGTACAGGGAGATAGCTCTGCAAGTTAACACAAAACATTTAATTTTCACCCCAAATTCTGTGCTCAACATAGCCCAACATACCACACAATGTGCAAATACTATAACACATTGTATAGGTATTAAAAAGATGGAGCTGTATATGAAAATGATATGAGTATTTTTTGTTTTATTCCAACATATTTGTTGGCTTACATTTAAAATTCTCACATCAATTAAACAACAAAAAAAAACCCTTACGTTGACTTGATGGTAATGCACCGTTCCTGCTCATCTTTGCGGGTGTCTGTGAAACGGGTCTCTCCAGCACGAGCTGAGGCAATGATGCCAGCCTTTGACACCAAGGAATCTGTCAGAGTTGACTTTCCATGGTCCACGTGCGCAATCACGGACATGTTACGGATGTTGGCCTTCTTGTCCATGATGGTACGGATCTGGTCTACGGTGAAGTTCACCTGAAGGAACAGAGTCAAGATTAGAGCATTCAACAGACGTCTGATTTACTAAGCCCTAAGCTTTAAAATATAATTTTTAAAAAATTGAGCTCAACATATGATGTTATGATTATATTGATTCTCTTGTTTAGGCTAAAGGCATTATTTGTGACACCTACTGATGTGGGACAAGATAGTTAAGAACCAGACACGATAAAAGTAAAAGTGCACCCCCTTTATGTCCGTTATTCTAAACAGGCTCTGTGGCTCATGCTTTGTGTAATTCTGCTTAGTATACACGGCTCTTTCATATGCTACACTTGACAATAACTGCGCCCTCCGCCCTGTAAAAATGTTGCTTACATAAGGTAAACTCAGCTGTGCTGCACTTCCACCCTGGGCGTTGGGTATCCGCCATCATCAAAGATGACGTTACTGTTGTCTACGTTTAGCTTAAAAAAAGAATACAAGTCTTTTACCCTGGGTTTTATCCCAATATGGATTTGAAACGATCAATTTGTTAAAAAGTAACACCTTACTTAAAAAGAAGTAGACAAAAGGTCGTTAAAACACAAACACCCGGCATAATGTCGGCGTGAGCAGGCCACGTGTACAGACTTTGAAACCATGCTAACTGCTAACGCTGACAACGCCGACGTACCGGCAAATTTTTCCTGCAGCTCAGAACGAGGTCAAGCTGACTTTTTAACCACTTGGCCTGACCCATTACGTTTTAAATGTTCAAAAGCCTACTCATGTCTTGGTTATGTGCCATTTATATCGCCATAAGTGACAATATACTGGGACGACGGCTACGATACCGCAAAACGCAGTAGTCGTAAAGTTAGCCAACATTAGCAGTATACAATTTAGCACTTTAACCTTTAAAAGGGTCAGGGGATAAACTTAAACACTGCCACAGAGTCACTAATATAGGCAAATATATATGTAGGATTTAGCAACATTTTCAAACTGCCTTTGGTTAGCCTTCGCGGGCCTTGCGGGCCACCGGCAGATAACAAAATGGTTGCCATTTTTATCAGAACAGTCCACACACACTATTATGCAAGTAACAATGCATTCTTACAATATTCACACGCTGAGCTTAATATTGACAGTGAGGAAAGTTTATGTACCCAACAATTCATTACTCAGTTAAAAAAATAACAGCAACTCACCATTTTGATAGATGGTTTTGGATTCTCTTGATGGAGAAAAGAGACAAGAAATTTTACACTGCCCACCTCACGAGGGCATAGGCAGGGAAGAGGGCGCTGACGTCAGAAAACAGTGCTTTATACTGCCTGCGTCAGCCGCATGCGTCATCACGTAATGGTGCATTCGTAGTTGAAATCGGGCACCCGAGCTTTCGTTCCATGTACAAAATAAAGGAAAACGTGGCTTAATTTTTAGCTGCTTCCGGGGGCTTTCATGCGATTTATTTATTATCACGACAGTTTACATTTGGTGACAAAGGAAACACCGGACTGTCCAGTGTAACCATGCTCTAAACACAGAGACAAAAACACACCCATAGATCTTGTAGTGTAGCTCGATAACGGTAACAAGGTCAGCAGGAAAATACAGTGAGTGCTAGTCATACATACACCAATTTTAGATATTTTAACAGGTAAAAAAAAGAAGCATAATCAAGAATAAAACAACACTGTAGTATACCACAGATCTATAGTGAAGTCCATACAATATGAAATGCAACAGTGATAAAAATAAAGAAATAAATCAAAGAAATAGAGAAGGGCTGATATTTTGCAAAAGAGTATCGCAAATGGCACTGGTGAATATATACATTATAACTCTTTTGTCGTTTGTGGTTGATTGCCTTTGTTAATGGCTGGTTGATTAATTATCTCCTTTCCTTTAAAAAAGATGGTCCAGTAGATAAGAACGGAAGCCGTGAAGCATTGGAAACTATCCTTCATTCGAAATGATTACGACTTTCCAACTGTCTTCGAATGCAGCAAAAATATTACCCAAAATCAGTTAGAGACTGAGTTGCTTGTTGTTTTGCGGATTCATTACACCCGTTTCGGTTTTAAACACTTTTTGATGCAAACATATAAAAATGATAAATGTTTACATGTTTGAAGTGGGTCACTGCTACCTTTATGTGTTTTACAACTCGTGGATGACTCACTTACGAAGCCAGCTTCAGGTTTCATTCTGAAGCTGTGTTCCACAGTGGAACAGCTGTATGTCTGAGGACACGCATACAGTATTATTATCGTCATATGTTTGTTTTCATTGTATATAAGTCCTGGTTACGTTTGCATGATATTTTCACACAGAATGTGCAAGAACCTTGGGCTTAAAAAAATTGAACAAAACATTTAATCAATTTCTGTGTTACGAAATTATGTTCCCTGTATCCCGCAACATAATTTAATCGTTATCTTGACTGTTATTTTGACCGTGTTATTGTAGAAGAGCAGACTTGGCTAATACAGGGTTATGCCTGGGTTAATTGTTTGTTGATCCATCGGTAATGCTTTAGTTATCCAGTAGGGGGAGTCGCACCTTACTTTCGTCACTCAGTACAGATGAGTGAAGGGCAGAGTTGCCTGCTGATCTCTTCATTCATCTTCCCTCATTATTTACTGTGTTTAAGGCCACAGTATAAATAATTAGACCCTAAAGCAATTATTAGTAATCAAACATCAGTGCCTGAAGTTTGCTGGATTTTGTTTCCCTTAATTAGTTCTTTAGTCTTTTTTCCCAGACTCATGAGGGCTCTTGACCAAAATACAATATGCAAAAAACAAATAAACAAACAAACCAATATTTCTACCTTTGTTTTTGTACAGTATATGCCACAGTGTCCAAACAAACAAATAAACCAATACACATATATCTTTTTTGTAAACAGATTGATAATGTGTTGTTGTTTAATATATATGTTTTTTATCCAGTAGATGGCACATCAGTTCCAGGTTTCAGATTTCCACAAATCCACTATGATGATCATCATTTCTATGCTTTTCGTATTCCCTGAACTGAGGAAAAAAATATAACGTGGCACTCACCTGTTATATAGGTACCCCAAATATAGCTAGAGTAGCTAAACTGTGATAAACAATAACTTTGTTCTAATTAACAACTAAATGATATAATTATGTATTCTTAACACATGATGATGATTTCCATCACTAGTTGTACCACAGATTTAGATCATTGTGACCCCTCAAATCATTTGTTATTTTCAGCCCTTGTATTGTATTGTAAATTGTAAATTTGGTGTTTGTATGAGATAATTGTCCTCTTGCATGACAATTACATCTTGGCAGTTTATATGAGGTGCTTCTCCTGATATGCTGTTTTTAGTTTTCCCCAAATTTGTTGCAGTGCAATATGGCCAAACATCTCCATTTGATCTTGTATTTTTTTATTTTAATTTTTTTTGCCAGAGCCAGAGGCCAGAGGCTTCCTCTGGGCAACCCTTTCAAATGAAGCCTGCTTGTTTAGTCTTATTCTAATGAATTTTAACATTTAGCGTGTTAACTGATGGTTGTAGTGTGGGATGTGGCTCGTGGGATTTTGTACTGCATGGTCTGATTGTGGGGTGATCTTGGGTGATTTTGTGTATTAGCACCTGACTACTAACCAAACACTTTGTATCGATGCTTTAAGGGTATACTTGAGGCTTAGTAAATGCATAAAATAATAAATACATTGAAGCAGCATTAACAGAATTATCCTCTAAAACTCCTAAACAAGCATGAAAAAATGCATGAAACTACTCCTCTCAAAAGGCTATTTTTTTTTTAATATAAAATAAGCGGAACAGTGGTTGCCTCACAGCAAGAAGGTCCAACTTCACCATCTTCCCGGGGCCTTTCTATTTGGAGTTTGCATGTTCTCCCCATCTTTGAGTGAGTTCTCTCCAGGTACTCCTGCTTCATCCCAAAGTCCAAAGACATGGAGTTAGTGGGGTTAGGATAACTGTGACTCTAAGGTATGAATATGAGTGTGAATGGTTGCCTGTCTCTCTGTTGTAGCTGTTTTTACTTATAATCATGGGCAAATAAAGACCCTGGTGTTGAATTGGATTATACTTGACTGAATGCTCCAACCAGTCTCCAGAAAACAAAGCATTATTCTTATTTTGTTCATCATAATTGCAGAGCCCTTTTCAATCTTTGTGGCTTTCATGTGCGTACAGAGAGCTGCAAATAACTTTGAGGAAAAAACAGCCAGAGAAGCTGTGGCTGCTATTCTGTTTATATTCCAAGGACATGTTTGTTGTAATCTCCCATGGCAATAAACTTGAATGATGAATGTTATCTTTGTCAAAATCCACAATCCACAAATCTTATTTATAATTCATCAATTTTCCAGGTTGTGCCAGCAGTTCTGCCTGAACTCAGAAGCTTATGTAAATGCATTTATTGCATTCACATCGTACACTTAAAATCTACACCTTTTTACAATGAAAACATGCGAGGAAATATTCATGAAGAGTCACATGACAGCCATCGATAGATCGAGCTCTGTAAGAATTGTATAGACATGCTATAGCCCTAAAAAGCATTGTTTAAAGGGCTTACAAATTCCACTATTGATATTCAGGAAGGCAATGAGTGCTGGGGTGATGGGTGTATTAGTAACAGAATTAGAAAACCCCGTGCACCTAACATGGACACACATACACAAACACACACGCTGAACCAATCTGACAGTGTTAATTACCTGTGAGGACAACAAGTAGGCTGTGTAAAATTTTCTAATTTAACATACCTGTGCTGCTTCTCAAACCTCATGCTGCTGCTCCCATTGGGCTGTCAAATCTGTAAACAACACTCAGCAGAATGATTGGCAGGGAGACACGACAGGCAGTTGAGCCTGAGTAATTGGTCATGGATTGAAATGACCTCAGATTCTTACAGGTGTATGATTTCTCTCACATCAGGCATACCTGGCAATGGTTTTTTATTAAAATTCAAAGTTGTTGTTTTTCTTTTTTTGGAATATTGCTCTGCTATTACTTTCTGTGACACAAGTGTGAGATGCCAAATCCACATACAGGCATGTCCTTTAGTTTGATGCCACAATAATCAGCCTCACTTTGCTCTCTTCATTTGTTCTCTTCATGACAAAAACCTTTCTTTCATTTTTATTTCAGGGTGATTAAATCTTATTTATGATTACAGATAAGCAATCTCATAAAAAACACAACGCACTTGATGCTGATGTTGAAACTTATTTCAAGGTAGATGGTCTTGATTGGAAGCACTGAACTTTACATGCAAGGTGAAATCCATTAGTCAGACTTGTTGTCAGCTCTAGCTGAATAATACATCCATTATAAGGCAACTCAAGAACAGTGCCTTTGAAACTGATTGAGTTACTGAGCTATTACTGAGTTATTGAGCAACTCTTGCTTATTTTTTTTAAAGAGAAAATGAGCATATTATCAATCCAAAATAAGAAAATTACACAATTATTTTAAATCTATTTGTTGAAGTGGATACATTTTCAAGATATCTAAACGTTGTTTATAAAATAACGCCTATTTTTATCTGATATGATGAATTCACAGAATAGTGGAAATCTTGCATGTCAGTTTCTATCCTAGAAAACTATGGAAATCAGGTGATCTTAATATGTACTACAATCTGTGTGGATACTTCAATGCTAGAGTAACTAAAGTACTGACAATATAGACATGAAACCTAAAGTGGCTTGAGCCACAATGTGAATGAACCCAAAGCAAAATTCAAAAAGCCAGAAATGTTCACTGACCAGAATTTCTGCCATCACACCTGAAAAACAAAAGTTCGTTGGCCGCCTAAGGTCATCTTTGGTAATCCCAGTGTCCTTTAGGTGCTGCTTCCTCGAGCATGTAATCCACATTATTTTAGTGGGTAAGCAACACCATCCAAGAGATCTCACTGTAAATCTGCAGTCTCCAGTGTCAGCTGAGACAGCCTGAAGCCTCTCTGTGATGCTGTAAAAGATGTACGTGTAGATAATGAAAGAAATATATCAATCGATTGGAAAGAAATATTGAAAATACTAATGGATGAATTGCAATACAATAACAATCATTAATAACAATGCTTTTAGAATTATAGAAGCTCCTCAGATGAGAGGTGAAACATATTAAAGAAGTCCACTCGCTTTCTTTAAAAGCTCTTTAGAATAACAATAATCTAATCTCTTTTGTACTTTGCACATATTATTATTATTATTATTATTATTATTATTATTATTATTATTATTATTATTATTATTATTATTATTATTATTATTATTATTATTATTATTATTATTATTGTTGTTGTTATTATTAACAGCTGACCATGTTATAATAGGTTTCT
>VURO01018169.1:0-16211 GCA_015108175.1 Pelvicachromis taeniatus
TATATATATATATATGTGTGTGTGTGTATATATATATATATATATATGTATATATATATGTATATATATGTATATATATATATATGTATATATATGTATATGTATGTATGTATGTATATATATGTATGTATATAAATATATATTTGCAAGTACAGGTATATTAAGTGTTTATTTGCAGATAATACTTATGCTTATGCCATTCTCTGATGTTTTTTCCAGGGCCATGTTGGTGCCGCAGGAATAGAAGGAAAGCAAGGCATGAAGGGAGCTAAGGTAAGCTCAAAAACCGTGATCTATCTGAAGAATCCTTTTTTGATCTATTTTGCTATTGATGCCTTGCTCTTGCATCTGTCTCCTGGCTCTGTAGGGGACGAGTGGAGCCCAGGGATCAGTGGGGAAGACAGGCCCAGTGGGACCCCAAGGACGGCCAGGAAGGTCTGGTCCAGAAGGGTTTCGAGGCATTCCAGGTCCAGCGGTATGTATGTGGATGCAAAATTGTACTTTTATTCAAAGGTGGCATAATATTGGAGAACTAAAATAGACTTTGAATACGATACACATTGATATTTTGTGTTATTATTTTGCAGGGTGAACCAGGATTAAACGGACCCCCAGGGCAGACTGGACCACCAGGACCAATAGTAGGATTCTTATATGTGGCTAATATTTGAATCTGTTTTCATAAAATAATGCAAAATTCCAGCACAATAAAACATATTTAATTCCTACATTGCTGATGTAAATAATACATTTGACACTGTAAACAGGGGCCACCAGGACTCCCAGGATTTAAAGGAGATCCTGGAAGCAAGGGCGATAAAGTGAGTGTTTAGCTTTTGCTAGAGAGGCCATTGCACACCAGTCTAAATATGTTGACACAGTGATGATGAACCATGTCTCTATTTGCAGGGTCATGGTGGGCTAATTGGTCTAATAGGCCCCCCAGGAGAACCAGGTGAGAAAGGAGACAGAGGCTTGCCAGGAAACCAGGGTGCACTAGGATCCAAAGGAGATCTGGTATATATGGTTGCAGCATGGAACACCAATACACGCAGAACGTCAGTATACAAACAAGATATGATAAATGTTTGCTTATATCCAGGGTATGAACGGTCCTCCTGGACCCACTGGCCCACCAGGACCATCTGGACTCGCAGTAAGTGTTACACAGCAGCCCTTAAGACACTGTGCTCTTTTTCATGTACTGCATGCATGTATAAATAATTGTTTCGAGCTCCCATACATGGTGGATCCTTAGATTTTACAAGGTCAATACATTAGTATTTTTATGTGCATTTGTATGCAGCTGTGTCAGTAAATCTTTGTCATTTTTTAGCATTTTTCATAAAATAATTTCCAAAAAATTAATATAAAACACACTTAAACAAGCTTGAAATGCACAAATAATAAATAATAACTTACTATGACCCAACATAGCAGCTGGCTTGCAAGTTATTGTTGCTATTGAGCTATTGAGACTTTTCAGTGGACATCTGATTAGTATTTTGCAGTGCTTTCTTGAGTAATGAGATCATTTTCTAATCTTTAATAGCTGCTAAAAAATTATGTATGTTTTTAGTGCTAACATACTCATCATCTAATCTCTTAGGGTGCAGCTGGCCAGAAAGGATCGAAGGGAGACTCGGTGAGTTAAGTAATCTGTCTTATTTATACATTGCTCTTCCTGTATTCACACCTCTGCTTCGTAAGCAGCTGCTGGGAACATATGCTGGGGAAGAGAGAGAAAGTACCTTTGTTGGCTTAAATGTACTATGCTTCATAATCATAATACTCTGCTGTGTTTACGGCACATCTTTGGAACTAAAAGCCTGCTGTACAGCCATGCTTGCCTTGTGTCTGATTTTTCCATTGGGCCATTTTAATAGGATTTGGCTCTGGTTTGTGTGATGTTATGAAAACTACTATAGTGCGTCTTGAGAGTGAAGGCTTTGACCACAGTGTGTTGATGCACACAGCTGGATAATCCTTTATAGCTGCAGCCATATCTGGCTGGATAAAGTCAGAATTTAGCCTAGAGGCACTAGAGAGGCCACAGGTGAGACGTGATTGACAAGTTTTGTCCCCTTGTGTTCCCCAGGGTGTCATTGGTCCCAGAGGAGATCCGGGTCCTGCTGGCCCCCCAGGACCTGCAGTGAGTACCTGCAACAATCCACTTTGTGACCTCAGTTCTGGTTTTGTCCTCTTTCTTTTATTTTGACACCTTTTTGACATCTCTGTGCTTCCCTTAGGGCCCTCCTGCAACAATCATTGAGCCCCTCCCTATCATGGAAGGCAGGCGGAAGAGACGAAGGCATTCAGAACGGACAAAAAGAGCACACCCACCTAGGGATGACAATATAGAGTTAGACATGGAGGAGCCCCTCCAAGGAGACCAGGCTCTGGAGGAAGTTGAAGGAATGGAAGAAGTGTTTGCCACCCTATCTTCTATGAAAAATGAAGTGGAGCTCATGAGACGGCCTCTTGGAACCTTCGAGAGCCCTGCTCGGACATGCAAAGAGCTCATGATGGTTCAGCCAAACTACAAAGATGGTTAGCAGGAAAGATACTTAGTAATTAATGTTTCTTTCGCCACTTACTGCCAACAAATATGTAGCCAGAAATCTACTTCAAAGAAAAATGATGTGCATCTTCTCTAACCTACACCCTTTTAAGTCATGATGCTGCTCACCATTTTGTTACCTTAGTTGTTTTCATCATATCAGCATTTGGTGTAACTGATTGATGCCATTATTCTGTGGGTTTTGTAGGTGACTACTGGATTGATCCTAACCAGGGGTGTCACCGAGACTCCATCAAGGTGTTCTGTAATTTCACCGCTGATGGACAGACCTGTCTCTACCCTGACAACAAGGCAGAGATGGTGAGTCCCCAGTCTCTTGATAGAAGTCTCTGAAATGCACAAATCAGATGACAAATTGCTCACCATGTCCATTGATCCTTATAATTTTGCACTACAAACAGGACTTCTGTTCCTCTGTGTATCTAGGTGAAATTAGCAGCATGGAACAAAGAGAAATCAGGAAGCTGGTACAGCCAATTCAGGAAAGGCAAGCAGGTACAACAAAACTAAATATATAATGAAACCTAATCAACTCCACCTCCTAGCATTAATCTCAAGTAGTTCCAAATGTCAGGCAATCCTTGTCAGGTAAACTACTTATCAGAACTGCTGTAATTTACCTAAGTGGTACAAATGTTTAGATTATGTTCCTGTGATTCTGTAGATGTACATTTGTATGTCTTTCCAAGTGCACATGGTTGCAAACACATTTTTGTGCTTCTTTGTAAATCTCTTTACTGTGTAATTTTATAATAATTTAGTAGATCACATGCAATGACATAGGTAATATGAGATTGCCAGCCTTTAATTTCAGCAGTCAGAATGACTCACACAGTCACTGGCAGCTGTGTCTCACTGACTAGTATTCGTGGCCTCTCATGTGCACCTGTTTAGAGGTCTCATAACCCTCTCAGATAATCACAGAGCTGCCAGTTGTAATTCACTGACTCATTCACACCAGGTCATTGGAATAGATTAGTTTTTTTTCCTTCCCTTAATTCCATTGCTTTCTAATTTTCCTTAACTGTCATTTTCACCCTTGCACATGTAAATGCCTTCATTATAATATGAAATAATTTAATAACAGTTTGTTTTTTTTCCCCAAGTTTTAATCTCAGTGAGGTGTACCTTTATTGGTGTGGTGAAAGTGGAGGGCTCTGTGTACTCTGTAAGATTTGAGTGATGTTTTGAATATTTTTTTTGTTGCTTAGTTTGGACACTAATACCTGTGTATCTGTGGCATTCAGTTCTCCTACAATGACAGAGATGGGAACCCTGTTCATGTAGTTCAGCTGACCTTCCTGAAACTACTAAGTGCAACGGCCAAGCAGTCCTTCACTTATAACTGCCAGAACTCAGCAGGCTGGTTTGACAGCACTTCCCTCTCCTACCAGCATGCCCTCCGCTTCCGGGGGAGCAACGATGAGGAGCTGACACAAGCCAAAAACCCTTTCATCAATGCAGTGCATGATGGATGCCAGGTCAGTGCAGTGACAGTGCCAGGGACAGGGACTAGCTGCACAAATGGGAATTAACCTTAATGAACTAATGTGTTTGTCAATTGTGTTGCTGTTGTCGGCTAGTGTTTGATTCAGTACATGGGTAACTATCAAATCAGCAACTTGAATTAGGATAAAGAGGGAAGTAGAGAGAAGTAGTAGTCGATTTAAGCCGAGCAAATTCCATTAATTGCTTTCATTCTTCTCTTTCAGCTTCGCAAAGGTCAGGAAAAGACTGTCTTAGAGATTGACTCACCCTCAGCTGAATTACTTCCTATTATAGATGTCGCTCCGGCAGACTTTGGTGGCAGCAACCAGAAGTTTGGATTCCAAGTTGGAAAAGTATGCTTCAATGGTTAACGCCTTGGCAACGACAAACCCATACAAAGGCCTGCACAGCAAGTTTTCAGCAGGAGAAACTAGGCTTTAACTGCTGCCCCAAACAATATTTATTATGTTATGATCCTGTATGTGGTGGGTTTTATTTAAGGACTCTTCAACAGTCAATGACGTGGCTTCTGTGTCTTTCCAGCGGTGAGAAGAATAGTAAGAAAGAAGATATGCAACAAAGAGAACAAAGCACATTTACCAAAGGGAATTATTTCAGTTAAATATATTTAATTTGTTCTTGTTTCTTTGTTGTTTTTTTTCTCATTGTTTCACGGTGCTGTAAATTATCCTGTAGAATTTCAAGGACTACGCCACTTGACCATGACCACTTTCATAAACAAGATGGATCTCTCCAATCACACAAAGG
Organism: Pelvicachromis taeniatus; assembly: GCA_015108175.1. Classification (NCBI taxonomy): domain Eukaryota; kingdom Metazoa; phylum Chordata; class Actinopteri; order Cichliformes; family Cichlidae; genus Pelvicachromis; species Pelvicachromis taeniatus. The sequence continues at coordinate 4,838 of VURO01018169.1, forward strand.
AATAGTCTGTCGTTTACTGGTAATGGTAACTTCACTGGTGCTTTGTATCTCATGTTTTACAAAGACTGAGACTGAAAAAAGTGAGAGATGTTGCCATTCTTGCATGCTTGGATTTTACTATAATGACAATTGCATTGCAGTTGTGAACTAGCCTTGCATATTAATTACACAGAAGCACTATAATTAATTTCTTGTGTGCATGAATGATAAATTATCCTTTTTACCCTTCAACTGCAGTTTGCTCAGTGAATTACCTTGATTTGTATTCATTTGGTGTAGCTAGTTATTGAACCCGACACTTACTTGAACAAATAAGGTTGTTTCCTTTATTGGACTTCTTCTCCCGTGGGCTTGATAATAAGTCTTTTGAGCCCATGTTTCTACAGACCAGAGTAGTGTGTAAGTCATTATAATATTGTTCCTACTGTGGTATACTGTGTACTTGCTGTGGCATACTTCAATACCTAGATTGAGGTTATTTTAAGGCAAGAATAGAGAATATGCTGTTTAAATGTTCTCCAGTCTGAACTGCAGTCCTTCAAACCACAAGACATTTCAAGCTTCTCTTAAAGGCATTTTAGAATTGCTGACACAACCTGTTTTCATTTTTCTGCCCTGCTCAGAGGTTTTTGTTTCTCTGTATTGTTCGTATCTTGCTGTCTGAACAAAGTACATTGCTGTTCACTTGGAACAATTTGCTCTTCAGTGGTGCTAAAGACGATTTTGTTATTTTTGTGTCACTATGTTGTTTGTTTGTATCTTCGGGCAGGATTATAGGACTAGAGAGTGAGAGGGTTACTGCTCTTTCAGCAGCATGAACCATCCTCAGAGGATGGGGACTAGTGTCCTGTTTTTTGCACATCTTCTGGCCAATTTCACAGGGCCTGTAAGAGGAGGTTAGGAGCAATTCCGAACACTGTGGTCGATTGCTTTAAAGGGAAAAACCAGCCTTAAACCAAATTTATATTTTTGCTATTACAGTGATTTTTAAATAGCAGCTTAATACCCCCTAAAATAGAAATTATAACATCTAAACTGGAGTTAATAATGTTGCAGAAGTAGATCCATCATACATTTTCCATGGAGATTTTTTTTTTTCTTCAAAATCCTTTTTATTGTAGAGCTATGCATCAGAGATTGTCACGTCTGAGTAAAATTACCATGGGTGCACTTGTAGTGTCACAAGTGTAATTCCATTATTCACTGTCTGAGGAGCAGCTCTGGGATTTCTCTTTAGATAATGTTATTACTACAGTCTGTCTCTGTACGTTGGCTTAAACAGTCGTCTTTGAATTAACAGATGGAGCTGTGAAATATTACAGAAATTAGATTTCTGTGCAAGTTTTATTGGTTTTTCCTTTAGCAAGTTAAATTTTTTTAATGCTCTAAATACCTCTTGTAACATAATTAGTTGACTAATTGTATCTAGCATGTTAAACTTTGCATTTGACTCTGTTTTTTTCCTAGCATTTATACAGTGCCGTCATTAACGCCTCTCCTCCTGTCCCATCATGCACTGCCCTCCTATGTATAGCGTTTGTTGTACTAATTTTATATACTGTACAGGACTTTATGAGTAATAGCCTGTTGTGTGAATGAAAAACGAATGCATTTGTCAAAAGTTGGTGTCCAAATAAAAACAAACAAAAAATTATTCTGATTTTTTGTTTGTTTGTTTAGTTTTCCTCTCTCAGGCTGACAAGCAGGTTAGAACAACAGCCATGATTACATCTCACTGTCTGCGATGTCTGGTCAAAGTTTAATAGATAAGACACGCTCTTCATTACAAACTAGTTCTGCAACATTCGTCTAACAAGCATTCAGTCAGAATCCTCACAGAGAAGATGCAATCTACTCTGACGTGTTCTCCAGTTCATTTATTTCAATTAGCGCTCTTTTGGTTCTCGAGAGGGAAGGTGGAGATCAGACACAGTAAGGGAATGATGAAAAACAGTGGATTGCCGGAATACGAGACGAGGTCAGTAAAGAAGTAGACGATAAGCTGTGGAAATGTAATCATTTCTGTGAGGAAAACGAGAGCTGTGAAAATGACTATGTGAAATAGACTCGAGTAATTAGTAAATTCTCACAGAATCATTGCGATACACTGCACACACATATACACACACTCTAAAGCCCATTCTGTTGCTCACATTAGAGTACAAGTTTCTCACCCCTTTGGGACCATTGTTCAAGGTTAGCATCAATGGCAGAATAAAGGTTACCATGTTTTTCTCCTTTCTGCTCTCTTCCACTCAATTGAATTTTAACCACACTAAGCTCTTGACCAGTAAAGGTCATCTGTTGCCACTACCTCAGAATAATGATCAAGCAGAAGAGCAATGTGACTGTCAATATGGTATTTCCACAGTACTGTGCCCTTTTCTTCCGTCTGCATTCCATCTTAGGCCCCACAACTCCAGTGACATCGTTTCCAAAATTTTATTTGTGCTGTGTGCCAAGCCTTTGTCAGTGCTGTGCACAAATACCATCTCTGCTGATAGATGAAAATGTTTCTGGCATGCTAATATATCCAAATAAATCCTCATAATTGCAATGTCAAATGTGACAATAATTTGGAAACCACTGTGGAGTGTTTTTCACCATTGCACACAGATGCACACAGCATAGAGAGGAGCTCTTCATCCAACTGATCTGGGAGCTCAGTTCTGTGAAAGCCTGTGAGAATACCATGGAATTGCTCTTTCATGTCATGAAATTGGCATTTTAAGCATACAGATATGAACGTACCCAATACAAAAAGCAGTGCTTAAAACTGTGGATGGGAAAACAATGTGCCGTGAAAAACAGATTTACTATTTCTCTTCAAATTTGCTTCATATTAAAAATATTTTAAAAAATACTATGCAAGGTATAATGTTGAAAAGAAAAGTAAAATAGTTCTGTAAGCAATTGCTTTCTATAATAATAATTATGAATAACATTAGCAAACAAAAAAAACTATACTGTGTCAATTTATCTTTTATCTTTGAATTTTTTATTTCATATTTGTGACAATTACGTCATGTAATATTCATACTACTAAACTTTACACTGCACTCTGCATTACTGATTGGATCCCAATTTCCCCAAGATGGTACAGTCAAGACTCTTTTAATTAAGTCTGGACTCTAATCAAAAAACAGTATATGTGTTATGCATGAAATATCAGCTTGTAAGCCTTGGCTAAACATCATTCAGTGGTAGGAAATGACCTACCACTTGGCTAGCTTGGCAGTGCATCTATTCCATGAACAATTTGACCAGAATTATGGACGGATGGAGATGGTACAAATGAGTTGACCCAGGTTTACATTTGTAACGCAGCTGCAAAATTCTTGCATGCCACATATTGGGGGAAAAAAAGATGATGGCTTCTCCTGACCCATCTTTTTTGTCTCTTTTCTCTCTTATCTCTCCCCCTGTGGCTGCTTCTCTCTTGCGCGGTGTCTCATTATTCTGGAGCTGAAAATGTTAGATATTTCTCTATTTGTTGTTGGACTCTCTGGTCATCCCACTTTCTCCCTTTAGTTTTCCCTTCCCTAAGCTCCTGTGACATTGATTCTAACTAAGCTGAACGTGTCACAAAGTCACAGTGCGAAATGAACAAATTAAACAGATGTTCGGATTAATTAGAGAGAATCAGTGGAAACATCTACATTTCCGGGAGAACAGGGACATATCCTTGGTCTCAATGTGTCCAGCCAAATGCGGATGTCGTGTCACAGTAGGTAACAACAGACATTATTTTCCAACCCACTGATGTGTGTGCGCGTGAGCATGCTGCTCTCAGTTTAGCATCTTGTACTGTACATTTGGTGGGGAATAACTTGGATCATTTCGAGCATGAGCATGGTCCTTCACGCGTAGGCTTGGATGTGTGTATGTGTTTGTGTGGGCATGTAAAAATCATGAGCATTTGCCGCTGAGCAGGGGTTCTCTTATTAGTGTGCATGCAGGCACCTCGCCTGCCAGGTCCCATCCACAGCTCCTTTATCTCATGAAGGGTTGGGGGAATCATTTCCACCGATGCCTTTTCCGTCAAGCGCTTATCAACAAAGCTAACATTAGTAAAGCAGTTTGAAAAAATGACTTGAAGGTGAGGGAGGGAAATAGTAATCCCTGGGCGAGTGGACAAATAGCTCAGTGATGATTCGGAAGCCCAAGGCCCTGTGTGTCTGAGAGTGTCAGATGATTATCTGGCAGACAGAGAGCCCACATTTAAACACACAGCTTGAGAACACCCCCGCCACCTCCAGCACACACATCCTATTCGTAATTTTCCGTCTGCTGCAACTCTCAGCATCCACCACCATAGCTAAAACCACAAGCACTGCTACCACCACGCCAGGCTCACTTAAATTAACTTAGTACTAAGTAAAAGGAAGACAAAGTTTTCTGCTGGTCTTTCCTGACAGCCAAAGTAATCAGTGTGTCTTATTTACCAGATTGGGTGAAAGACAGAATAAGAAGTAGAGCAATGCAGAAAATCAGAAAGATGGGAGAAAAAGAGAGTGCTAGTCATTTAGCAGACAGGCCTGAGTTGTATGAATTACTCAGAGCAATTTAAACATGAACAGATGTTCATAAATTCAAGGCAGACAGTGTTAATGAACAAACTTAGCCCTGATCAGAAAGACATGAGGAATAATCAGAGGGGGCTTGTATTCGGCTCGGTGTGTGCACGTGTATGTGTGCTTCTGACTTGTTAGTGAGCGAGAGTAAGTGAGAGAGTGGTAGCTGCATCACCCCATCACTCAATACAAAATGATTTTTTGCCATAAATCAGACGAGGCAGTGAGCAAAAGAGCGAAAAGGAAAGACAGAGACCGAATGATTCAGCTCTGAGAACACATTGGCTCAGACTTCAGTTGAAAAGCTAGGGAAACAAATTGTTTCCATTCACCTCAGTGAGTCCTGTCTCCTGTCTGTGGACCTGAATGCAAAGAAATCCTCTACCTCTTACTCAGTCACACCCCTTCCATCTTTCCCCCTCCTTTCCCGCTGTCTTCCTCACTGAATGATCAATGCATCCTGTCCCGTATCAGTAGTGACACTAACACGGTTGTTATTCTATCAGAGAGAATGAGAAGTGGCAGCATTTCATGGGCACCTGGACACTTTTCATAAATCTTGCAAAGCAGAAGTGAACTGCAAAGACAAAATACTCTACATAAAGCGTGCGGGTGGTAAACATCATTCAGTATTAGGAAATAACATTTTCCCAGTTGGTTGTATAAAACTGACAATCGAATGTAACCTATATATTTATACAAGTTTATATTTATACTACCTAAATGGATAAGTCCAAGTAATCAATACTCTTTCTGGAACGATAAACTGCATCATTTGCTCCCCGCTTGAGAGCACAACCGACGGCATTTGAATTATGCTTTCATGTGTTTAACAGCAATGAGTACAATTGGGCCCGACTCTGTCGCTCTTTAATAATTTAGAACTAACCAGAGACATCAAGCAATATTCTCAGACTACAATTGGGAATTAGTCTTCTTCCAGTGACTATTTTTTTACCTTTCTGTCTTACTCACTTACTCTGATTCTCTCTGTTTTCACAACATAATCGAACACTGAAGCTTAAAAGCCCTATGCTATCTTTACTGTGCATACGCTGGATGAAGTACACACTCAGAGTAAGGTTAAAGTAGAGTGTATTGGTGGCTTTGATTGCTACAGTGGGAATTTCCTGGTGCAAAAGCATCCTGTAACAGTTGATAATGAATAGCATTTCTTTATTTGGTGACAGAAACAGTGTCTGTTATAATTTACACTTTGCAATCAAAAGAAATCCGTGAAGATTTCCAGCTATTCGGCAAAGTCTTCTGTAAATTCAGCCCCTCAAACATCAGATTATTTTATCACGCATAGATAAAAGTTCCCATCTTTGTTACTGATAACTCCTGACCTGCTTCTCTGGAATATAGCAGACAAATACAAAGACATGGCAAACAGGCCAATGTTCAAATAAAAACACATGCTGGTGTTTTGCTTTCTTTCACTTTTTCTCATATGAATGGAGCGCAAGCAGAGGTCTTTAGTTAAACCCCCAGCTCTCTATTCACTTCCTCCAGGGCACGCCAAACAGACATTTCTAGTTACAGTAAGTCTCAAATGTCTTCATGTTTCAGCATCTGATTCGCTGAATTCATTGCCTCCTGAATAAACTAAAACCTACTCTTCTACAGCACAATGCTTCAATTTAAATTCTACTGAAGATCCAGGCTTCATTTATGCTCTGCGTACTGTATACCTTCCTTTTTATGTGCAAGTACAAGTATTACAGTCATGATGTAGACTGAATGTATCCTTGTGATATAGAGACTTTTGATGTGTTTCTTTGCTGCTGCAGTACTAATGAGAGACTAGGGGTTTCAGGGTTTCAGGTGCTGATGCGCTGAGAGAGGAGGTGAGTGACAGGGCTCATGAATAGTGATGGCCGACAGCTGCTCATTAACCAAGAGACTGTCTGTCAGCCAGCAGACTGGAAAAGCAGCCCTTCCCCTATGTTTACACACACGTTTGCACATAAACACATACCAATATGAAAATACACATACATATGTGCAATCCTATGGAGATTTTGAGAACAACATGAGCACACACGCAGACATCCGCACTGTTCATATCCCCTTCATCTGGATCCCTTGTGCCTGCTGTCGAGTGGAGGCCAATCATGCCTTTCCCCCTGATAGCATGAGCACCGTGTGCTATTACCAATATGCACATACCACTCCCACTGGTGCAAGACCCTTGCTAAATATGGAAAAGCCTTCTAGGTGTAAATTCTGAATGAGGTCCAGAGTGCAAAAGGCACAAAAGATTACAGCTAAGGCAGAACAAGTGACATTCAGTAGTTTTTATGCTGCTGTTATGGGGAATTGTCCGCTACCTTCAGAGTTTGTCTCTTTCATTTTAACAACTTTGAAAGGAAGTAAAAATTCTAAAGAAAGGTGACCTAGATATTGGACATACATTCATGTTTCATTACTTTTCTAATGGTGACATGTTGTTCTCCCAAATAATTCAGTCTTAAACATATAATAATCTGAAACTGGAGCTCCTTGAAATCAGAAGGCAAGCCCAGGAGGACACTGAAAGCATTATGTGATATATGACATGGCATGTCAAAAGTTAAGTAAGCTTTTTCAACTTCTTTTAAAATAACATATCCCATTTCTGAAAGCTGTCAAGACATAAAAAATTAACACTTTAAAAAGAAACACTGTCTTTCTGTTTCCCGCACAATTTCTTTAGCTTACTTGGTGGGAAAAAGAAATGCAGCAACCAGCTTTTGATATTGTTTCTCTGTTCAGACAAAGCCAGAAAGCCAAAAGGTGTCAAAAGCCTTTTTAACTTTCTGTCTGTCTATTAAAACGCAAATAGCAAAACAGTGAAAATAAGGATTTTTACTTAACATGAACTACCTCAATCAAAGATAGCAAAAGGTCCTGTGACCTCAGTGACACAGAGGTGAATGCTCAAGTTATTTATTAAGCACGATAAAATTATTAGGAATATAATGGAAATATTAACATCCACTGCCCTAATTCCTCCCCTTATATGTGTGGAGGTGTCTGTGTGCTGCAGCTTTTATAATTATATTAGTTCCCAGAAACCCTCCATTCACCCAAAACACTAGGTCCTCCTCTAACTGTACAGGAGCTATAGGTGAATGATGACATCAATGCTCAATGAGCACCGTCCCACCCACGCAGTCTCACTTCCAGCGTACTTCCAAGCCCATTATTCACCTGTCTCTATTCGCGCAGTCTCTTAAGCCCCTGTCACCATTTCATTCTTGGCCTTAATTCAAGCCTTTGTAGCACAACCATTCTTATAAACTAATTTGTGCATGTGTAATAGTGTAGTCTTTGATCTTAGATATGCATGGGTTGCTTTCACCCTCTGTGGGCTCTGAAGGGTTTATAGTGGAAAATCGTGGAATTATTGTTTGTGTAGAAGTCAGTTGTTTACTCAGCCATTGCATAATTTTGTGTAATACATGGCTTATGTTTGAAGCTTGACTGAGCTGATGCTTGATGTGTGAAAAACAAATATGGTGTGAAATGTGTTGATTTCAGTGCACTGGTCCCTGTTTTGAACTTATTTTATTGGCACTGTCAGCTAAGACAATTAAACTCAACAAGCATGAAATGCTACCTGTCCTGGTAGAAAGGTGAAAAGAAATTACAGCTACAGTTAATCTGTCATTTAAAAAAAAAAATATGGACCATGCAGTACTGGCAATTTATCATTTAATCAGTATTACAGCTCTGAAAAGAACAAACACAAAAACAAAACAGACTATGCATAATAGTTGTTCATTTCAGTTAAAGCATTAGTCACTAGATTGTGTGATCAAATTTAAAAGATGTCAGTAATATGTAAGAGATGCTAATACCTGCTGAAACCTCACACAAACACATCACGGAAAACAGTTTAGTGAAAGCTTTAAACACAGTACTCATTAAGTGAATGACTATAAAAGAAAATAAAAGAAGTCAATACATATTTTTCAGGCAACAAATGCCACTAGCATTAAATCTCAGATGTGCCTAGAGAGAGAACTTCAATGGTGTACATGTTGCGCTCTCTTTCATTTGGATGTTATTGCTCACAGTAACTGGCAACAGGACACACCCTGGACTCAAATGCTTTCAAAGGACTTGGCAGTTACAGTCTACTTAGAACCGTGTTCAAAAACAGGTTTTTTCAAAGAGCAGGCAGGCGGATAAAGGACAAAATCACAAGAGCTAAGACAATCATAATGCAACAGGTAAACTAATGCAGGCTATAGACATTTTGGCTGCACTGCACAGAAATAACAGACATTATCTGGCAATGAAAACATCTGGATTGGACATTATGTTTCATAATTGTTTAGATCCATTCACATTTCATACACTTTATAGCAATATAACTATAATAATATATTTGAAAAGTTTTTAATATTAAAATTAGTCTACACAAGAACCACAAAATAATGACTTTTTTATACTGATCCACTTGAGGGTAACGCAGTGGGCTGCACCCTAACTGTCATGGGGTGTAAGGTGGGCTACGTTCTGGAAAGGTCTCCAGTCTATCACAGCACCAACAAAGAGAGACAGATAACTGTTCACACCCAAAGCCAATTTATAGTAACCCATTAACATAGCATTCATATGATTAGATTGTGGGTGAAAGCCAGCAAACATGGGGAGAACCCATGAAGACACAGGGAGAACATGCAAACTCCAAAGCATGTCCTTGAAGAAAACTTGATCGAGTGTGCATGGATTCATGGATTCGTGTTGTTAGCACTGTGGTGAAGCTACAGTGCTAACAACTGCGCTACTGTTTGACCCCAAAATTTAATTTTAAAAGCTAAAATCTCAGCTTTAAGTATTCAGATATTTCATTTAGTAGAAATTCATTTTGCAGCACTTAAAGCTTCCCAGAGACTCTGCTGGCTTTACAAATGTGTATTAATCACATTCATCCTTAACGGATCACGCCGAGCTTTTCAGACAAGAATAGAACCAACTGTCCACAGATGTTCAATGGGGTTGTACTGTGAACTGTGGCTTGGTTAATTACAGAAAGTTAGAGATTTGTCCCTGAAGTCAATAAAGTATTGCTTTTTCTGTATGTTGAGGCTGTGTTTTCAGGTTATGCACACTCGATCAAGTTTTCTTCAAGGACATTTTTGTATTTGGCTACATTTATTCTCCTTTATTAAATTAATGTAATGTTATTAGCAGTGCTCCAATGGATCAGGCTAGACCAAAGAATATTTCTCTTCATGCTCTTTGAGTTTGTTTTGTTCTGCTTCCAGCGGATTGTCATATGCTTTCAACTCAGGGTGGCTTCTTTCTGCTTCGTTATAAAGGCCTGATTTAATGAAGTGCATGGTATTTATGAAGTCCTATAAGAGAGATCAGTGGATTCTTGTCATCTCTCCGACCACCTCCCTGTTTCTCAGTATTTCTGAAAGGCTACCTCTAGCCATGCTGGGTTTAAAACTGCTCGCCTCTCATAATTATTGAGTCCTCTTTGAGCCTAGGACCACAATCTGATATCTCTACATCGCTGTGTTGGGCCAGGACCAACTTTGCGACTGACCAGTTGCTGTGTTTTAACCTAGTTTTAAAATACTCAAAAACCACTTTTTCCCTTTTAGAAGGAAGCAAATGGTAAACTTTAAAAACATTTTTTAAAACAGTTTTCTTATAGTAGAAAATATGAGAGCAAGTATAATTGCCTTATTCAGGATTAATTGGGGCCAAACCATTCATTTTTATCTCAATTGGACTCTCTTGATTATTAATTAGCAAAAATGCCTAAAATTATGTTTTTACTCTGACATAGGTTGAATACCATTGAACGGGGGAACTGAGAATTTTATTCATTTACATTTTTAGAGCGCAATCAAGTGTTTTTATAAGAGCCGTGAATATTTTCTTACACAACCGTGCATTATGTGTTGAGAATCACTCTTACCTGGCCATCATGATGCTTTCACTCAGTTCTAGTAATTATGTATTAATGATAGAATAAATTAATTTACCTTGAAAGGCTATTTGTGACGCATTTGTCACAAATAAGATACTAAGTTACTCTACTTACGTGTAATTCCTTTCCTTGTCCATATGTCTCATGTTTATGCCTTGTATACACAAAACAGTACAGAAACAAAATTGCATATACCTTAAATATTCAATTTCTGACCAAAGTATTGTATCTCCTGAACACTTATTTAGATCTTTTGAGCTTTTCTTTAGAGGGAAAAGGCAAAAGACTGCTTAGTCCAATTTCAGTTTAATACTAAACATCTATTTGGGCAGAAAACATCCATTTGATAATGACTTTCTCGCTATTCTTACAGCACAAAGATTCGAAGCTAAGGAACAATAAGGGAGTAAGCTATAGATGACCATGTATGCAGCTGCACGCCTAGTTAAAAGACTCTGATGGAATGCTCCTTTTGTTTGCAATCGATTGAGAGAGAAAGGCATCCACTGTGTAATTGTAGCCTCATTTGATCTCAAATAAACCATGCTGTCCTACACAAGGGAGAGAGCAGGGCAAGGATAAGCTGGAAACACCTTCATTACACCAAACACACACTCCAGCACACATACTTCCTTTGCCTAACTCTTCCGTGCGCATGCACATACACACGCACAAAAACACTCATTTGCACTCTCCTTTTAAATTATATCCGCCCTCACCTCCACCCCACACCCTCCTCTGGTCTGTCTTTTTCTCCAATCTTGCTCTGTGGCTTGTCTTCAATCAAACTCAGCACACAGCTAGATAGAGGGTGCATGAGCACACACACACACACACACACACACACACACACACACACACA
>VURO01018170.1:0-10098 GCA_015108175.1 Pelvicachromis taeniatus
AAACAGAGACAAAACATGGAGGTGACATGAATAGTTGTGTATACCACACAATTTTTAATGTTCAAAAAGGAGTAGGATGAAGTTTACGCGCACGTCATTTACGAGTGAGCACTATTCCTGTAACAGGGCGTGGGCATAGTTTGCTGTGTGACGTGAGTTAAAGTGTAAAGACAATGCAGAATGTACTAACAGTCCAGGCAACCATACAAGAAGTATTCACAGTGCGAGAGTTTTAACTACTTTTAGCTACTACTGTGAAAACGTAAAAACAAGACTTTACTACACATATGTGTAGTATTGAAATATTATGTGTACCAAATGAAGTATATACACTATAAGACATCAACATATGGCCTGACTGTAGTAGTCTTTCATAGACCAAAGTCTATGTACATTCGTGTTTTGGGGTGACATTGATCAGTGGTTGCTGTACATGTCTCATGAGGCGCTAACATTCTTGTATTTAAAAAAAATAACTGGTATTACAACAAAACTCGACACAGTTTAATATTTATTTGGCATCTTGTGTAGAATTACAAAGAGAGCAGCGAGAAAAGAGAAAACAGTTGATTGTCTAAAGAGCCATCTGCATCCAGTTCTTCAGAACTGCCCTTCATCTGATAACAATGTTTTTCTTCTACGGAACAGTAAGCAGTCCTCTGGTATGCAACGCTGGTTCAGACAGGCATGAAATGGTACAAAGAAGCTCGAATACTCACTCATCAGGTTTCTTTCTTTTTAAGAAATAATATGCGATTAGCCTTGGGTCAGCTGCTTTTGTAGCTTTTTTGTGGTAAGCCACCAGCATGTTAGCCTGTAGCTTCCTGACCCTAGTTTACATTTATAATCTCTGCATGATTTGGAGACTTTACGAGGTATAAAGCTGCAATAAATCTACATGTGTTAGTAACATTATTGCTAACAGTTATACCTGAAGGTGTGTTGAGTCCTCACTCATTTTCTCACTTCAGTTTATGGTTTACAGTTTTTTCCCACTACCTTTAGAATTGACCCATAAAATCCAGTATGGACTGGGCTCCACTGTGATTTGTGATGACTTCTGGTTTTGTCCTGCCAAACCAACCCAGCGTGTCTCTTTGTGCTTTGGTAATTTTATGCACAAAACATGAAATTTGAAAACACTGCCATCATTTCATCTGTACTGAAAAGAAAGTGATTGCAGTCCTCATCTTTATTATACATGGCTTTTTTATTAGGTTCTACCGAAAAGAGAAAACTTGTGAGTGCAAAGTGATACGTTTGCAGCTTTTTGACTAGCACAAAAAATATATATATTTAGTATAGTGTAGGAAGGATTCTGGCCACGTATTTGAAAGTGTGAAAAGACTACATTGGTTATTGTCAGAAGAAGTATGAACTACATATACGCTCACCAGGTACTTCATTAGTTACTCCTTGCTAGTACTGGATTGGACTCCTTTGTGCTTTCAGAGCTGCCTTGATTCTTAGTGTGATTCATTGAGGCGCTGGAAACAGCATTTAACAGCAGAGATTTTGATGTGTCAGCATCACACAGCTGCTGAATCCTCTGCTTCACCATATCCCGAAGGGACCATGTTGGATTGACATCTGGTGACTGTGATGCATCATGTTCAGGAAACCAGAGCTTTGTGACACAGTGTGTTACTCTACAGGAAGCAGGCATCAGAAGATGTGGACATGAAAGGATGGACATGGTCAGCGACAATATGCTTCCATGTTGTATCCACCAAATTCTGACCCTACCTTCCGAATGTTGCGGCAGAAATTGAGACTCGTAAATCTGGGAAACATTTTTCAGGTTTTCTGTCTAATTTTGGTAAGTTCGTGGAAAATGTATCTTCAGTTGCCGGTTCTTAGCTGACAGGAGCTTTTCTTGGTGTGGTCTTTGTGCGCTCTTCTGTGCGCCTTGGTTATAACAAGTGGTTCTTCCACTTGCCTTTGCAACAGCTCGAAGCAGTGTGGCCATTTTTCTCTGGCTTCTGACATCATCAAAACATTTTCTTCCAGAGGACTGCCACACACTGCATATTTTCTATTTTTTTGGGCCATCCTCTGTAAAACCCTTGAGATGGCTCTGTGGAAAAATCCCAGCAGATCAACAGTTTCTGAGATATTTAGCCCATTTGTCACCAGCAACCATGCTACATTCAAAGTCACTTCAGTAACCTTTCTTCCCCAGTCGACTGCTCAGTTTCACCATTTTGTGTTGACGATATCTACATCCCTAAATCCTGCTCTTGCAACGTGATTGGCTGATTAGATGTTTGCGTAAATAAGAAGTAGTTGAACAAGTGTACCCAATAAGGTGCCACATTTAATTTGACTATTTGGAAAAGGATACATCATCAGTGGTTAAATTGAAGGTCTAAATCAGTCAAGAATGGGTAATCGTGTTTTAAAAAGCATGTTGAAGGTGTCACCACCCTTTTAGCTTCAGTAGACAGCACTCTGTATTTTTGTCCACGACCGGTTTCAGCCTGAGATTAGAAAGGTGCACATCACTTTAAGCACTCTCTAATAACATTTTAAAAGAAATACTGTTGCTTTCATTTGTTCATAGGGTTGTCTCACGGGTGCCAAAGAGTGCTGTCATTTCTGCATTGTCAGCTAAATGGGGAAATGCTGCAACTTCTAATAAATCCACCAGCCACCCATGAGATGACAAAATGTAACATTTAACGCAAGTTATGTCCAAGTTTAAATAAGAGGGCATCAGGCTAATATATTACAGGATCATAACTAAATAAATAAAGTAATAAAATCAATCCGGCCGTATAACATCTGTGTAGTGATAGCCTGACATAGTTTATTTCTCTGAGCTGTAAAACCCCATCCAATGTTGCTGAACAGGACAGTCTGCTGCTAGTGAGACCTCGAGCATAGTTGCTCCTTAAGCTAACATCATCATGCTTTGATGCTCACAATTATAAAGTTTGCAGTCCATTAGGCGATGTAATGATTACTATGCTGACTGTGTTAGCGTGCTAACATTTACTAACTTTCAGTAAACTCAGAATACCAGAGAATGATTACTTGCTGTTCAGACCTTGAAGAAAATGCTGAAAGTGTTGACATTTTGATCTGGTGTCGAAAAGTCAAGCGCTTATCAATGTGGTGCATAGTGAGCCAGAAAGGAATTTCAATGTCAACAGACAGAAAGAGTGGGAGTTAAAACCAGCTGATCGCTTACATGAATATAGATCTGAAAATAAGCATCAATATATAATCCTCTACTGTTTCAGTTTAATGTTTTACAGAAACAGTATCATTGTGAAATGTCTGGATGTGTCAATAGGATCAACAGGAAAATGTAAAAGAGTTTGTTTACTCAAGTTCTAATGTTCCTCTATTAGTTCAATATTTCTTTCTTTCTATTTTATGGCAAATGTTATAATTAGCTCCAGCTTCAACATACAAGTAATGTACTCATTAATGACTGAATATTTTTTAAATTATTTCCTTTCAGAGTTATTATATTTTAGTGATTCCCAACTCCCAATGGAAGGCATATGTCAGAGGCATGATTTAGGAAACTTAATAGCGTATTACAATAAAAACACTGAACTTTTTGAGAGGAGTTGACTCACAACCTCGTGGACATCCAGAGTCTCAGTAAGCACGTCCATTGATGCCTCATTAGCCAAGCTGAAATGACACCTTTTAACAAACTAACAGATACTAAAACTAAACATATTTAATTCTGTGTTTAAAAAATTGTAAATAGTTTACAAAATCATTTAGTTTACATTTTTTCACAAGTCTAGTTTTAATTTTTTTAGGTAACTAAAATGTTTTCTTCACATCTCCTTTAGTTTTTAGTTTAGTTTTAGTTAACTATAACCACCTGGATCCTATAATATACTGAAAAGGGGAATTCTGTATAATGACTAGCTATAGTGGAGGCACTTTAAGGATATTTTGTACTTTTAAAAGTGCTTCACATATAGTATTTTCCTTACATGTATTTAATGAAGTTTTTATTTGAGTAAATAACCTAGATGCTTTTCTTCTACCACTATAAAAACAAGTTAGACAAGAAATCTCAAACTTTAAGTTTTTTCTACCTGCTGTTGTGGTAAATAACATAATTGTGTCTCTTTGTGTTCAAATTGTAAGAAATAAACATGTAAAATTACAGGTAAAGCTCAGAATGCTTATTGATTGTCTTGTAATTATAAAACAGAGAGTTCTGAGAAAACTTCATTTTTTCTTTAATGCGTGTCTTTTGTAAAAACAGAAACAACAAAAAACAAAACAAAATATATTTTTTTGTAATAGATTTTTTCTGTAATAAATATTTCAGATAGAATTCTTTTTTAAAATTCTGATTTCCTTATTGGATCAAGAACCCCCATGAGGGGATGAATGACCTTTGGGTTTACACTGTATCTGGATGTGATAAGCTATAAAGAGGAGGACAGGTGCATTGGTTGGTATTTTGATGGTAATAAAAAAAAAAAAATGAAACTACGTATATGTCTTCTGTTGGCTAGGAACTGGTGAAAGTGGTAAGAGCACTTTCATTAAGCAGATGAGGATCATCCATGGCCGTGGATACTCTGATGAAGACAAGAGAGGCTTCAAACGGCTGGTGTACCAGAACATCTTCACAGCCATGCAGGCCATGATCCAGGCCATTAACACGCTGCAGATCCCCTACAAGTATGAGCACAACAAGGTAGGCCTGTGTCCTTTCTTCGCTGCTTTGCTCAGACAAACTGAGAAAGTGGTTTTTATCAGACACAGTCCCACAGAAGCATGCGGAAGGTTTACTGACAGAGCCTGCAGTGTGTATTACTGTGTATTTAGGGTGAAGCACTTCTGGTAATTTGCAACAGTGTTTAGTTTTGCAATCCTGCTGCCAGAGAGTTTTGTCTACTTACGGAGTGGGCTGTCGTTTTGAAGTATACAGAGTGTCACACTGCAAGCATGTAAAAACTGGTACTCCTGCGCCAAAAACAAGTAAGAGACCAGGAATTCCCCATTATTCACACAGGAATCTGTTCCTGTCTTACAAACACCAGGTGCGTATTAACCACAAAAACTTGCTAGCTCGCACATAGAGACTACATTAGGTAAAGCTCCAGGTTAGGATGCAATCCAGCAGAGCCTATGTCAGTGATAATCTGAGTCAGCATGTGGGTTACATTTTTTCTTTCCTGTAGTGTTGGTGGTGTTCTGTAAAAGCTCACAGGATGGCACTGTTTGTATGCAGTCAGTTTGCATAAATCAGCAGTGAAACACAGAGAGACCGTAGGTCAGTGAGGTCAAGACATCAGTCGCTGTGTCTGAAATAAGTGTGTGCATTTATCAAATCAACTACACTGTTCACGAACAATGCTGATCACAAAAAAGTGCATTGGACTTCTGTACGGAAACCAAATTTATCCCTCATTATTGAATGAACTATTGACTGTCTGTTTGAATAATTTAGCGAGCGGTGATACCAGGCACTCAGTATATCAGTGCACTAAACCGCTTCCCTGAATGGTGAAATCGTAGCTTCGAATCTATGATAATGCACAGAAGGCCCGTACAAAGATTTGAGTCCTCGTATAACCTCTCTGAAACAAAAAGAAAACAAACACAAAAAAAATCCCGTAAGAACAATGGAACAAGTTGGATTAAATTGTGCTTTATGTGCTCACATAAAAGCCTGCTGGGGTATCTAGCTTGTGCGTATGATTTAGAGTTGCTTTCACCTGAGAACATCTTAACTAAGTGAAGTTTGCTCCTACTCCTACTGTTTGGGTCACTAACACACAGTTTAGACTTTTATCTGAAAGTATTTTCTTGTTTAAGTCAAAAGTGGTAGTTTTAGCTTACTTTTTGTGTAATAGAGTTATATTAGGCCTCAGCCACACTTCCCTAGCAAAGGGAAGACTTTTTGGTGAGTGGTTGCTAGCTAGCGAAACAAAGCATAAAGAGGGTGCTGCACTGACAACCTCCTTGTGATTACTGTGGTCACTATCACAGTGTAACGCTTGTTTGTGGCTGTTATGGATGACACTTGTCTGCAAACACTCGCTAATTAACCACCGAACTGTAGCAAAACTTGAAAAAGTAAGACGCAAACCAAAGCCGAGACCAAACCGAAACTGAAAGGTTTTGCATTACAGTAGAAAGTAGCCAATCTAAGCAAAGCAATAACAGGGAACTGTTTACCTTGTCTGTGACCTGTTTCAGCCAATGAAGAACAAGCAACCTCCAGCAACCATATGCCAACCAATGGAGTAATGCACTTTTTTCTCTAATGATCGGCGGTCAGCGTGGCATCATTGATTGTTCTTTAGGCTTGTGTGGGGCTTTAGCAGTTTCACAGTATATGCCAGTGACCTCCGTCAGATACTTGTAACCAGTCTAGGAATGCTCAATTTTTGCTGGCAACCACTAAAGTGGATGCCAGGCACTTGCCAACTTCTCTCTAGACACATGCGACTGCCTTAATGATACTTTCATAACTGCAGCTATGTAGCTCTATACTGAAATATACCGTAAAAAGAATACTCAGTGGTATTTCTGTGATGGTGTTTTGGAAGCATTTTGCGAGGATACATTTAATATTAATAATTAGCTGATAAAATCTGCAAGCAGATGAAAAAAAAAATGCTCGGGCCACGCTTAAATAAGAAACCTGCCACTGAGTAACTCTATAAAAAATGAAGGAGACACTGTAAGTGGCGCGATTATTTGAGGCACGGCACATAAAACAGTGGCAGCTGTTGAGTGATGGAGGCAAGTAAGTTAGTAGTGTGGTATTAAAATCAGGAACAATGTTTTTGTAAACTGCTAAGATTTTTTGTCAGGTGGTCAATGACTGCAGGGGGAATAAAATGTAATAAAAAAAAGAAAAACAGGACCAAGAGAAAAATGAGAGTATATTTTGAAGCAGGAGCATTTTAGCATTTACAGTTACTCAGGATAAACTAAACAGGATATACAAGTTCACCCATAAATTACCATTAAAATCATTAAATGGGTGCATGTGAATTCCCAGTGGAGGGATGGAGTGTATGCTTGTGGGAAATGTGTAATCTGAAACAAATTAGGATGGTAAGAACAATTAGAGATGAAGATGATGATGAATCTGAGAAGACATGAGTCATTCAATTTCAAACCCAGGAATCGGAATGATATAAAAGCATTTTGTTAGCATTTTTAGCAATTTAGCTTGTTGTATAACTAATTTAGTGTTTTTAGTTAGTTATAAATGAAATGGAAGCTACAGCTAATTTAGCATTAGCATCAGTATAGCCAGGCCACGTCATCTCGAAGCCAGCCCTCATTAGCCGATTGCTAAACTGCTGCCCTTCTGTGCTTCCTGTTGGAAAAATCTGAAATGGGGCATGCGAATTCAGCTGCTTTAGCCTTGCCGCAGCTGGTATTGCCTCTGCAAGATGCTTTGCAACCCATATCTACCCCAGCACCTTTAAATCAGATTCACTGTTTTATGTTTGGAAGCTCAGAGATAGACCCCCCTGTGACAGTAGTTTAAACAGTCCCTAATTTCATCATGTCTGTTTGGAGACTATCAAGAAGTTAGGTTTCTTGGCTTCTTCTTGGCAACTAGAAGCGTCAGCTCCCTCCACAGATTTTTTTTATAGCATTGAGGTCTGGAGACTAGCTTAGCTACTCCATTGCCTTAATGTGCTTCTTCTTTAGCCACTTCTTTGTTGCTTTGATGGCGTGCTTTGGGTCATTTTCGGCTACATAGTCTTGCCCAAAGTGGTGAAATGGAAGAAAGTAATTCTCTGGAAAGTGTGCTTTATATACATAATGAGTTCAAAGAGGACTATCTGCAATTTATAGTTTTTATGTAATGCGTTTTTTTCTGGATTTTTGGTTGATATTCTGCGTCTATTCAAATTAAATTACCATAAAAAAATAGAAACCGCTCCTCTGCTATATTGAAATGATATGCTTACATGTTGAAAAGTTAGTTTCAGTAAATGATTGGTAGCATGAATCATCACCCTTTCCTTCCAGCACTCGGACTGATTCGTCACCTATACTGCTGCTGTAACAGTTGCGCAAGAGATGCTTCTTATAAATAACATATTAATAACATGATATTAAACTAATTATTCTTTCTGAATTTGTCATTAATTTCTATGTGTTATTGTAATGCTCAGGCTAACGCCACAATTGTCAATAAGGTTGATGTGGAAAAGGTCGTAACATTAACCAACCCCTACATTGATGCCTTGAAGAGCTTGTGGAGTGACCCGGGAATTCAGGAATGTTACAGTCGGAAGCGGGAATACCAGCTCTCAGACTCAGCCAAATAGTGAGTGTAAACAGAAGAACACTGTCTAATAATTTCCTGTCTTTCATTTGCCAATCGTCTTTTTAATGCCCTAAGGACACAGAGGCTTAGTAGTTTTTCCATTTAAGGCTGTTAAAAAGAAACGCATTTAAATTCTAAATAATTCATTACAGCGACGTGGCTGAAACAGATACAGTCATGGCTTAAAATATTAAAAATAAATGTCTTCCTTCTCTCCCTCTCTGTTCTTCTTCTTCATCAGTCTTTCTATCAGCAGCTTTCATTTTCATTTCTTAACGCTGCATTATCCTCCTCTTGTGCCATTAGCTATCTGGATGACTTGGATCGAATCTCTGATACTGGGTATCTGCCAACTCAGCAAGATGTGCTGAGGGTGAGAGTGCCCACAACCGGTATCATAGAGTACCCTTTTGACCTGGAGGGCGTGGTGTTCAGGTGAGTGTGTTTCCTGCTTTTGTTTAAAATCTTCTACCCTTCTACCCTACCCTTCCCTAGTACAATGTCTATTGTGTGCACACATCATTTTGGCACATCGTTTTGGCAGGATGGCCACTGCTTGCGAGTGGCCATCCTGCTTTTCTTTTTAGTTGTAAGCTCTTTGGTAACCAGATACCTGCAAAAACAATGACATTGTCCCAAGCAACACTTTCACCCATTTGCCCTTCGACTCCAGTCATCATTGTGTCCCTAAATATAATCTGTTCATCGAGGCTGCAATCCTGAGCAGCTATGTACAGCAAGAGCAGACAGATCACACACAGCAGTTCTGCATGAAAAGTGCCCCCAGTGTCCTTATTGCATAGTAAAAGTCTGTTAAATTGATTTCATCATTATTTAGCAAATGAGTAAGTGAATTTCCCTAAAACAACATATTTGTTAATTAGAAAAATAAATATAATTTTAATGCTAAAAATAGCGACATTTTAATGCAGTAGAAATAAATTGTAAGTTAATTGTGTCAATAATTAGCCAAACTTTGTGAGAAGGTCAGACTAACTCTCTCAAAGCTGTGCCACTGTGTGTTAGGTAACTGGACACTGAGATGTTCATTTTCAGGAAGCCAATTAAAATGTAACGCACATTAGAGTCCACATTAGAATTAGAAAGAAACGTCCTGTTTGAACTGACCAGTTTTAGACTAGTCGCTGTTACAGCTGGCCACTGATTATATTAGCTTTTGTTTGACTGGTTCCTTCCAAACTATGATTTTACCACTTTAATATAACGAAGAAACTTTATTTGTATCATTTATGTTACATTTATATTTTTCACTGGTTTAATCCTGCGACTGTAGGATGGTGGATGTGGGTGGCCAGCGTTCTGAGAGGAGGAAATGGATCCACTGTTTTCAAAATGTCACCTCCATCATGTTCCTGGTGGCACTTAGCGAGTACGATCAGGTCCTCGCTGAGTCTTCCAATGAGGTAAAAATCAGACTTAAAAATAATGTGTGTGTGTGTGTGTGTGTGTGTGTGTGTGTGTGTGTGTGTGTGTGTGTGTGTGTGTGTGTGTGTGTATATATATATATAAAGGAGAAAGGAGCTTACTTTGGGATAAAAAAAACAACAACAACAACTCCCTAGATAGGACACAAAGGGACTTTGTTTCCTTTGTTTAAGGCCAAACCCGTTAGGTGGAAATGATGACCTAGATTTCTGCAGAGTCCAGCTCCTCTGTCTCGCTCTCTCTCTCTCTTTTTCTTTCTTTTTTTTTCTCTCTCTCTCTCTCTCTCTCTCTGTTTCTCTCTCTCGCTTTCTGGCCACATTGATAAACGTCATCTCAGCCCTCCTTTGTGGCAGTGCTCATAG
>VURO01018173.1:0-12124 GCA_015108175.1 Pelvicachromis taeniatus
TGTTTTCATGCTGTATGAAACAAATGATAGCCTCTTCATACACACACACACACACACACAGTGACATCTGGGGGAAAGTGTGCTGTGAGGAGTCTGCGAGTGCCTCTCATGATAACAACTCTGCATCTCAACAACCTACATCCATCATCATCAACACTAACATCTGCTCTGAGCCTCAGCCTTAAATCTCTTTCTACTCCCCCAGCCCTTTACCCCTCTCTTTTTTCCACCCTCTCTTCCCCTTTCTTACACTCACCAGCTCTTCCTTTGCTCCTGTTCATAAGATGGTTATGAAAAGAGACCCCTTTTGATATAACTCTCCTCCCTGTGCTCTGTCCAAATCCCGGCATCTGCTGATTATGTGTAGATATGCTTTTGTTTAAACCAGCCTTAGAAATCAATATTTAATGATGATGTTATCAGTGCTTTTATGTGTAATTTAGCCCGAATGTCAGTATGAATGAGACTCTGTCAGGTTTATGACGTCAAGCATTTATTTTCTGTTAATGGGTGCTCCTGGTGGTACACAAACCAAAACCCTGCGGACGTCTGATGGATTTGTCTGTTTCATTTCTGTTCATGCATGCATTCACAGGCAGGCGTGCATGCATACACTACATAACCACCTTTAAACACGCACGCACACACACACACACGCACGCACACACACACGCCCGCACACGCACACACATTTTATTTGACTATAATTTTTTTGGCAAACTGAAAATAAATTAAGTGGTAATTTGACATGTTTAAAAAGCTGATAAATTCCAGAAATACCACACTGTGATTACTGTATAGTACTAGAAAATGCAAATATATTTGGCATTGAATGTGAGGGCACTGTCCACAGTAGTCTGAGCTTAAAACACAATCAATCAAAGCAAGTTTGCGTCCAAACAAACTGCTTTTTTATGACAGTCACCTCTTCAGCTCTGGGAGCCAATGCTGTTGAGAGGCAATAATCATGATAGTTTTTTCAGTCATTTTTCTCCCAATAACAAGCCATTTTTAATCCAATTAGGAGTGCTAACGTGAGAGGCATAATACCACGGCCCCTGGGACAGATGAGAGAATATGCAGGACATTTATCCCGACAGTCAATATTGGATTTCTCACTAAGCAGCTGTGCCTGCTCTCTCTGACATTCTCCACCTCTGCACAGTGATCCGTCCTGATTAAAGCGGCTTTTCTACTTTATCAACATTCATTACATGACCTGGTCATGCATGGCCATGGAAACCAGGAGTAGCAAAGTTACATGCCTCACGTTGGGGTTTTCCTACTGCACTTTTTCTTTTTATTCAACTGTCTAGTGAAAAATGATATATCACTTGGCATTCTGTTTCATTTTAGACGGGGTTTTGAAATTGTACGAGCAGACAAGTGTGCTCTGGTATTCCCCGAAAACTTTTCTCACCTACACCGAAAGGGTAGATTTGTTTTCAAAGGTTAAAGCACAATGCAGCTGGGCAAGCTGGTTTAGTATTACAACATAAAGTAGGTATGTGACTAAATCACCCAACTGTTGTGATGCCTAATTTTCCTGATTTGATTTTCTGAATCCTGTGAATATAGCTGAACTTTAATTCAGGGGTAATCTGATTTTTGCTCGTATTTGTTGTTTTGCTAAGTTCGCTCATCCTTGTTAAGACAGAAAGATAATTCAATGTGAAACTCTTCAGGTTGAAAAAGTAACAAAGAGCTGTCAGTGAAGCCAAAAGCAGCTAAACAGTGCCACCTTCTGGTAGCTGATTGGTAGCTCCTCGTGCTGTTTTTTTAATCATTCGTGTCATTTTTTATTTTCATTTTTTTTCCCCTAGAAAATCTAGACAGATGGTCAATAGATTTTATTTCACCTCGGTATCACTTAATCACTTAATGAAATATGTCTGTTAACTCTGCAGAGAATTATTTTTCCATCAAAACGTAGTTAATAAAACAGAAAGTGGATGAAAAAAAGGGCTGCTGTTTATAGCTGATTGCGGTCGATAAATTTATGCAGTGTACTGAATCATTGTCATTGAATGCATTGATTATGTAGACTAATCAATGTTTATTAGGCTGGATAAGACTGCCCAGACCACAGTGAGCCTGAATAATGAAGGAACACATTTAAAGGCCCACCCACCTGCCTTGAGCAGACATGTTTCAGAGTGTGAGGAAACTCTAAGCAGGGAACTTAAAATTCTATGTTGATGGAAGTAAGAGTTTATTTTATATTTTTTTAAACTGGGTGCACAAGATAAGTATGAGCTGAATAAAAAGAATGTCATTGTGCTGGCATTCAGGGAAAGTACGTCAACATATAAAGCAAGAAAAGTTCTTAATGTTGTTAAATAAAGTTAAATAATGTTGCCCAGGACTTAGCCAGAAGTATTTGGAGCCAATCTAAAATCATTTTTTGAAAGAGTAAGAGGTTTTAACAGCCAATTAAAGACCTTCAACTGTATACTTGTCTTCTGTACAGTTCCTGCCTGCCTAAGAAATGGCAATGGCAACTGTCTTGGTGCAAGATACTCTCGGGCTCTCTCGAGTTAGCCACTGACTCACATAAATAAAAACATCAGACATGTCTCTGCTTTTTTTTTTTTCCTCCCATAGTCACTGTTTGAAATTGAAAAAATTATTTCCAAGATATGAGCTGAAAGGCCACCGTCTGACATACAGGAGCCTCCAGAGATGTTGTACAAATAGGAGCATGGCCTGCAGAATCAAAGTGTGTTCCATAACAATAAAAACTGTTCCTAAATCATTAACCCGACAGGTAAATGTATTTGCTTTTGCAAAAACAACATCAAACCACTGAAGCCCTGTGACTGAGGGGGATTTTTGTCTTAATTGTTTAAAAGAAAATCTTACAAAATAATGTCTGTGGCTTCAACTTTGGTATGTGTTATTTTACCATACCAGGTTTGGAGATCACTGACATTGAGGATCAGATTTGAGCTATTTACTGCACTTACATAAGTGTGTGTTTTATTACACGCACAAAAAACAAAGTGTATAAACAAACTAGTATAATAGGAGAATACACATGAAATGCTGAGTTTTGTTTTATTTTTCAGATTGAGCAATCTATTTCATCACCCAAACAAAACTGGAGTCGATTTGTTTTAAGTGATTATCTTACTCGCTAAGCTTTTATGTTAAATCCTGCTCTCTGTTTATATCAGTTTACCTAATTGTGTTTCATTGGGGAAAGTGGTCCCTGTCGGCTCCAGAACAATTATTTTGCATCACACTTTGTAATTATACTATTATGTAGAATTATTCTCAGCATCTGCATGCGCCATCAATCATCCCTGTATAATTTGTGAATGTGCTTACCAGGAAACAGACAACAAAAGCTCTTCTCAACATGTTTCAGTGGCTCATTTCAGTGTGTACAATACCTCAGTATTTTATTTTTAATAATAGCTTAATGTGTTTGTTCAATAGCCTGCCAATAATAGATTGAATATTTTTTTTAAAGATGCGCATCGAGAAAAAACTGTTTTTATATAAATTTATTATTTTTCTGTTTAATGTGTAGTCTCTATAACCCATAAGCTTCAGCATGATCTCTTCTGACTACACAATGCATCACACAAAAGTCTAACTGGTAAAACCCAAACCAAATAAACAGACCAGTGTCAGATGGGAGTCACCAGACCTCCCCTGAAGAACTTGGTTGGAAGGTAATTAAAAGAAGAGTGTGTTATCCATCGCTCCTCATTAATGCACTTTGAATTAGCCACTTTCAAGGGAGAGGAATGGGGAGGAGGGGACAAAGGAGAAAATCCATGCAGACTTTAAAGTAATCTCTCTCTGTCAGGTTGGTCCAAATGGGGAGGGTCAGCTCATTACAGCCCCCACAGGAGATGAATGGGTCAGTCAAGCAGCGGGGAGAGCCGGGCTGGACCGCTGTGTTGACAGACAGATCCACACACAAAAAAAATGTGTGTTACTGTGTGTGTAAAGGAGGCAACACACAAAAAACAAAAAAATCAAAAAATACTTAGCTACATGTGCTACATTTGCCAGGGAGCAGGTGTTCAAAAGGAGGTTGCATGCTGGGCAGTAAGACAGGGTTAAGACACTAATGTCTGTAGTCAACAATCACTGTGATTTAACTTTAACCACATGGAGGGGTGACTGTCACATCTCGCCAGCTGGGGCAATCATCCCAGGCACAGCAAATCAAAGTTTTTTTTATCTTCTTCTATCTTCAGGAAAATCTCGATAAAACAAATCAGTTGCCTTTTTGAGAAAAAAGGGGTACGGATTTGTCATTGCCACTTGGAGAATCATTGAGAAGTTACCACTGATTCATGCATTTCCTGAAGCAAAAATAGACCCGTTTCTGCATTTGCCACCAGATGGTGGTGTAGCCTTTTGTCTCGTGAAGGCAGAAGCAGCTGGCTCTTCCACTTGCGCTTGTTTGTTTTTTTTTTAGTGATGATATGTATGGTATCTAAATTTAATACATTTTAAACACATCTGAATTTCATGTTCCGATTTTAATATTCAAATGTACTGAGTTTTTTTTTTTTTCTGTCAGCGTTGTCTTATCACAGTTACTGGGATATTTTTGTGTGCTGTTGGTTTAGTCATTCTAGTACTGTATTTTTATGGTTTTCCAAGATTAACACATTTACAGAGAAAGTTCATCCATGAGTAGCATAGGATGGCAATTCATTCATTCTTTCTCACCCTTCATTCAGTCAGGGTGATACACTGGGGGTGGTAATAGGGGAAGAGTGGTTGTTAAATATGATTATTAGATTAGAAAATGAACTCTTCAAATAGACCAGCACTGAGGGAATTGCCGTATCTGTTCATCATTTAGAGCAGTATAATCAGACTCTGGGGTTATGTGTTCATTAAAATCTATCAATTCATTTAATAAATTGGATTTTAACAATTACGGTATGTATCACAGTTCCACATCAAACGCACACACATCACATCACAACATTTGTGTGAAATCGCTAAGGGACGAGCATTTGACACCATGGAACGACACACACATGGGCACTCACCACGTAGCATTTTGCGAGAATTTTCCCTTTCCTGTGGTGTCATTCACATTAGCAAAACACACTTTAAACAGTGAGACTCTGGCTAATAGGTTGCGGCATCTTCACAACACAATGACTCTGTGAAGCAACTAATTATTAACACTGACTACTGGCTTTTAGATGAAAGTAACACACCTCGAATAGGTCATCAGCACTAAAAGTCAACAGGCTGACGGGCTGTTATAATAAATGTTATTCATTATGGTCATTATTTTTTGTGGTTTGTTGTTCTGTGTGGCATCATAGACCTTAATAGCGATGAAAAAAATGTCAGCTATAATTAGCTCAAGATGCACTTACGCACAGTCTCTCATCATCATTTCACATGAATGACAGAAAGAGAGGGCAATTTTATCAGCTGTATGTATGAGCGCTGACAGGCTGATCATCATCTCTTACACTCAGCTACATCTGGGTTTGACCTTTCACAGTGGCAGCACAGGCAGCCAAAAGTGGTCTACTCTAAATGATTTTCCTATGTCAAAACAAATTGAACTACATCGCAGCCTCTCGCTCTCCCTTGTTGGTTCTTTCTCACTTTCTCCCTTTTCGTACACATATTCCAGTGTTTTTTCTTCTTTTTTTGTGTGTGTGTGCTGTATACAGTATGACTCATTGCTCATTTTGTTCTCACTTTGTCCAAAGATGTTATTTAGACTACAGCTGTCCATTTTGATTTCCTGGCTGTCAAATTGGCAAGCAAAAACAAGTCAAATAAATAAATAAATAGAAAATCTAAGCAAAGGGTTATATCTCTCTAAACAGAAGCTAGCAGCATGAGGCAAAATTTGGTGGTAGTCTAACAGAGGTCTAATTGCAGCATCTGAAACAGTGGAACACAAAGCACCTCTCAAACTTCTATCAAACTGCTAGGTGAAATATAAAAACATCATTGTAGTATCCTCTCTCTAATTATTCTCTCTAATCTAATGAGTGTTCGACTAACTGACCTCAGTCAGTACGTCAGAGTTCAGTAGTGTTTGACAGATTTCTCACTCTTGCAGAGAAACACCTCATTTCCTCACAATTCCTCTATTAGAAACAGGGAGCTAAAACACGTCCTTAAAAAGATAGTTGTCACAGATATCTCTTGAGTCTTAATAGTAACCAGCAAGTGAATCAAAAGTTGTCGCAAGTCCCATCAGGCCACAAGTTGTTGATCAGAAAGCAGAAGCAGGAACAAAAAAGATTATTTTAAGTGAAATGCACCTGAAATATATAGAATCAAAGATTTAGTCATTCAAATAATTAATCATTACGGAAAATATGCTTGGTATAAACTGAATGTTTACCAATCAAGTAAATTTCTTTCGACCACATTCCATTAACATTTCACACTGAACGTATGCAACACAATGGCATGGAAAATGTACATGTAATCAAATTACTTAAATCCAGCATTTTGGAGGTGGACATAAAACACAAAATAGCCAGTAATTCCAGCCTATCCTACTTGTCAGAGTACACTTTAGCTCATAATTCAAATAAAAAACTCAATTTAGGATTAGTGAACGCTTTAACATGCTTTTCACTGGACTGTGAGAGGTTGTCGAGGTGCACAGAAAGAACATGCATGCTCGGAAAAACTCTAAACCAGCTAGAAGATTCATGACAATCACACCGTGAGGTAACAGCTCTAACCACTGCAATTCTGTGCCCCCCCCCAATACCCAAATGTCAGGCAAAAGTAATAGACTGAAACCAAATTGAAAGTGCTTCTTTAGCTGAAGGTTGACTCATGACTGGCACTGCATAAACTCTGACTCATTCAGTATCGCAAAGGACATCTGAGAATTCACGACTTTTGCAATCTGGGCATTCATGTCCGAAAAGTGTATATATAAAAGAGCACATGAGGTTCATTTGTCTCTTCGCCAAAGTCTCAATATATTCATTTGTGTGACAAACTGCAGGAAAAAGTGGAGAGTGCAGATGCTTCCACCCTGGACCACTGCACCATACAATTAAGCAGTTAACATCCAGTCATCTATAAAAATTCAGAGCAGGCCTATTCAGTTCTGCTTTTGTATCAAGATGGCAAGAGGAAAAGATGGAAGGGACTTTATAAGAGGGCTTATTGTTGGGGCACAGATGGCAGGTGCTTCAGTCAAATAGCCTATTTCATTAACAGGTGTTTTCATAGGAATGGTGAAGTGACATCAGCATTTAGATCTATGGAAATTTCACAGAATATTTTGTCTGACATTGCTTGTTTGATGATTGTGATACTCCTGCATTAGTGTGATATGTAAGTTAAAATAAAGCGGAAGTTCTTCCTCCTGACTGTATCAGTAAGAAGAGTCCATCAAAAAAAAAAATAGAGTCATATTATAATAAGATTGGATCCTTATTACAGAGATGAATGCACACTGAAGAGTCAGTGATGAAAAAACCAGAGGCACTGGTCTAGAGACACATGTGGGAGAAGTGGTATCAGATGAGTCATCGTTCACCACAGCTGGGCAAATGTGACGCACAGAAAGAGGCTGGTACAGGCATGAATGCTTGACCTCCACTGTAAGGGGGATCCATAATCTCTGTAATAGCTCAGGAGTATTTTTCGATCATTGTTTGAGTGCATTTGTCTCTTTAGAGTTAAAGATCACTGCAAATCAAAATAAAGTTGTTTCGAGTGATCCTAGTAATCCTATTCTTCCCAGTTATGCAGTTATAGTGAATCATTTCTATCCTTGTGGGAGTGGTCCCATCCAGGGTAACAACACCTCTATGCATAGGGCAAGAGCTGGCACAGGAGCACTTATTAAAAATGGAAATAACGTGAATTATTCAGTTTTGATGGAGCAGTTACCAGATTGTAACTGGATGCATGTGTTTCCAGCACCACAATGGCCATCAAAACAGCAAATGAGGAAATATATTTTGGAAAAAAAATATGGTTCATCCGTCTTATCAGTGTTCCTGAGAGCTGAAGAATCAATGCCAACAGTATTTGGTAGTTCATATGTCCCATGAGCTAATATGCTTCAATAAAGAGTCACCAAATTGACCACAAAGCATGGTTAAGCTGTGTGGCAATTTTTAATAAACACTGACATGTTTTCAGTATTGCATTTCCTCTAATGAATTCATTCGCAGCGATTACTAGTTTCTACACATCTGAGTTCCCCAAAATAGCCTTGAATGACCGCTTTTATTCACTCATGATCAAAGTCATTGTAAGTCCGCTTGGCTAATTGTTTGTCACTAACCCTCTGATGTCGGCCTGCCTGCCTGTCTGGGCTGCTATAAAAGCTGCGATCTCACAGGCAGCTCCGTTATTCTCCCCTCAGCTTCAGGAAACACTCCTCGAGAGACGCACTTCAGCATGTCGGTGGCTCTGCGCGCTCAGCTGTTTCTCTTTCTGATCTCCGTTTCAGTAAGGATGGGGCTCGCTCGCTACATCGAGGTGAGGTCGCGTTTGTAGTTAAACTCAAGCAAAGTGGAATTTTTGACCGAGTAAGGCAGTCTGAACTTATGTCTGTCAAGTTTTTGTGAGCAGCCCAGAGGTGAGATCTTAGGTTTTCTGTTTGTATGTATTCACTTGTTTGTTTTCCTTCTTCCTTTTAGGACAACGAAGCTTCAGATGGATTATATTCTCTGCTGAGTTTGGCCCAGAAAAGAGAATCAGAGGATTTTATTTTCCGCCGACCTCTCAGTAAGAACTGCTTAGAAATAGCTTTAAATCGCCGAATTATAACAATTGCCGGATTTGAATCAGTAATTGGGTGAATGTTCATTTGCACCAGTACCCATTCAGTCACTTAATTAGAACATGGGCTACTAAACACGTTAAATAATTAATGCATTAATCCAGGCAAACATTTTTTTTAATGAAAACAGACGTTGTGCTCTGAGTAACACGTTGACCTCATGAGCAATTATTAACACTAAACTCAAATCATCATGTTGTCTCAACCCAGTAATGTATTTTGTATCTGGCTGTGTGTGTGTTTATATGTGTGTTTGCCTCACCTGTGTTCTGGGCATGTCACTTATGGGGTCCAATCTAGTTTGGATACAGAAATGTAGTCTCTCTATGTAAGTCCATAAATTCATTGGATACTTGGTGTGGTCAGAGTAGGTTTGGGACTGGGCGAAGGTTAGCTAAGGTAAGTTAAAGTTTAAGGGTAAGGCTGAAAAGTGGTTATAGTTGGGCTTAGGAACCAGCAGGAGGTAGCATGGGCTGTCCCACACTTGGAAGGTCAGTGGTTTGATCCCCAGCTCTTCCATTCTGCATGCTGAAGTATCCTGGGGTGTGATGCTGAACCCTGAATTGACTAAAGATTAATAATTGGATGAACGAGACTTGTAATAAAAAGTGCTCAGCTGGGGAGGAAAAGCTCTAAGTACCAGTCTCTAGTATATTTATATGTATGTTAGTGTATTTTTCTCTGAAATGGAAACCTGACTGTGTGTGTGGTTTGTAGGATGCTTGGACATGCTGGCCACTGATGGCCTCTTCACCTTTGTGGCATCAAAGCCACAGCTGGCTTGTGCAGCTTTCATCATAGCTGAGCCCAGTGAAGTCATCAGTCTGGAGCTGTCTGACGTCAGCATCGACTGCAGCGCTGGAGACTTCATAAAGGTTGGCACACTCACTAAAAATAGCCCCCACACATATCCAAACCCTCTTTCAAATGAAAGGCAGGAAGTCGAAGGCTTTTTCCAGTTTAAACCCTGAATTCTATTTCATCTTCTTCTTGTGCGATTGAAATGATGCCAAACAGGGTTAAGGCAGCGTTTAAGGGCCAAACACCACACTGGATGCTTTCTGCATTGGTCACATTACCCAGAGCAAGAGTGGGAAGAGAAGGCTTTAGTTCTGAAGCCAAGCCTGCCAGTGCAGATTTCAGTTCATGGCATAGGGAAAGAGGGGCATTAGAATTTCGTAACACCTAGGTTTACATGCATGTGATCTAGAAACCAAGAGCAGATTTCTGTAAATATTAGTAGGATTAACATGCTCAATAAAACAAAACAGCACACCTGATTTTAAGAGATTAGATTTACAGAATATTTTTAGAATGAAATTCATGTTGGATTATTTTTGTAATTAAGTATTATTCACAGCACAGCAGTGTGGTATATAATGTATGGCATGTCGGATTATCCGATAAAACATAAAGTGATGATTCATGTCTTAAGTTTAAAAGAAAACACAAAGATCTGTTTTCAGCCCAGCATATTCACCAACCCACTGAATCAGAATCATTTTTATTTGACCAAGTCTGTGCACGCAAACAAGGAATGTGACACCAGTTCACTTACTGCTCACAGCATACAAGAAAGAAACATATACGGGGGAAATCGTGGCAATCAGCTTTCTTGTTTCTTTTTGTAAAAACACAAAGAAACAAGTGGTATCTTACATAAAGCTGACAACTTCTCTCTTAGTCATATAGTTAACATTTTAATTTGGACATGCTAGCTGCCCACAGCTTCTTCCACATTTTTAAAAAGAATAATGCCTTTTATTTTCATATTGTTTCATGTTTTGTATGCAAAGGTGAGGAATGAGTGTGCTGAAATTAACATCAAGTAAGTAAAGGCATTACTTTTTGTATTTACTCCATATCATGTGTTCCTCTTCAAGATATTTGATGGCTGGGTTTTGAAGGGAGAGAAGTTCCCCAGCAATCAGGACCACCCTTTACCTCCGTACGAGCGCTACACAGACTACTGTTCCTCCACAGCACCAGGAGCCACCAGCCGCTCTTCGCAGAATGTCGCCATGATCTTCTTTCGCATTCACAGCCCTGACAGTGGCTTCACCCTCGCTGTCAAGAAACTACACAATCCTTTCCGTGAGTCTTGTTATGAATACTAAGATCATTTTGTGGCCAAAAAGTCAAGAACCAAACATAAAACACTTTCAAGTCTTTGCGTAAAAGATTTGTCTTGTTTATTTTCTTTTTATATGTCTTGTGAAATGAGGGGTACATTTGTGTGCATGCATGTGTGTACTTCCTGGACATTTGTGCTTGGTCGAGCTTTAATCAAGGCCAAGAGCGAGAGTAACGAATTGAGTGAGAAGGATGCACCTGTTTTCCAGCTGTTTGACAAACACAGCGTTAACATTGTGTCAAGAAACATAACTGTCACTGTCTGGCTGTGAGACAAAGACAAGGAAATAAAGGCTGCAGACTAAAAAAAAAACAGCAGTTTCAATGAGTTATTTATAGGTTAGCAGTGGTTTATCCCATTGTTCACCATTAAGTGCAACCGTCTGCAGTACAGGCCTTATATATGATCAATTCAAAGTGACAATAAAGCTATCTCACATAACTCATTTTATACATAATAAAAGTCAGAGTTTTTCGAGAACATTCCTTAAATCTAAAAGTTTGGCTGGCAAACAGAATGGCGCTAACAGCTATATAAACGTATGGATAAACAACAAGCACCACTGTCTAAAGCTTGCTGAACACAGTGGATGAACTGAATGAAATGAATACATGTTTGATGGAGGAAAAGCTAAAAGTAACAAATGAATGATCAAAATGGTAAGGTAACAGTTACTGATGGGTAACATTTTGGTGACTCCCTTTTCCGTAATGCTTTAATCAATTCAGTTTTCTTTCTTTCAGTTCTGTAATCAAAACTAGAATTGGATTTCCTTTCCAGCTGCCACCCTTTGATTCTGTCCTCTTTGTGACGTGAAGTGTCAATAATGAGTTTCTCAGGTTATGGGGAACTGGAAATTTGAAATCTTTTCTTCTGTCTGTGCATGTGTCAATTTGTTCGTGTGGAAAGCCTGTAACATCATGTCTCAGAGTCCAGAGGGAAGCTTCACCATGGTGATACCACATCAGCGCAAGAACTGCAGCTTCTCCGTCATCTACCCCGTGGAGATCCGACTGACAGAACTCAGCCTGGGGCACGCCAAAAGCAATGAGCTAAGTCCACAGGTAGATCACACACGTGCACACACATATGCATGTGCCCACACACACACACACACACACACACACACACACACACACACACACACACACACACACACACACACACACACACACACACACACACACACACACACACACACACACATGCATATGTGA
>VURO01018175.1:3395-14498 GCA_015108175.1 Pelvicachromis taeniatus
GTTTGTTCGAGCCAGCTAACACAAAGAAAGCCTGGCTTTGTTCAACCCCCCTCATAGTAACCCCCCCCCCCCCCACCCTCCCAGATGCAGCCGTGCCCTCTCCTCCAACCACATTTGGCGCTGCAGTGAGCAAAACTAAATAATGAAAGCAAAAAACAGGAATCTCACAATACAGGCAGGCTTTCAGGGCCAGCTAGTAGCAACAGCTTTATCTACTGTATGCAAATAAATACAACAAATTCACTGAAACTTTATGAAAAAGTGTCAGGTATATTGCTATGCTTTTTGCTGACCATATACAATTATTAGTAGTCGCAAAAACTGTGATGTTCTTGAAATCTTCCTTTTGGTCCCATCATTTCATATACTCATCTGAAAAGCACACGTTTGTATGAGAAGACATTAATCTTTTAAAAACAGCCTTCACCTCCTACGTCGGCCCTTTCCTTCCATACACATAAACTGTCTGTGAGTAACAGACCCCTAAGATCTCTACAAGCAACCGTACAAACCACAGAAGCATGCATGCTTAAACTCTGCTCCGTTCTGTCTGTCTCTCCGTCATCCTAGCTATGAAGCGTCTGGCGGGTGGTATACTTGTTACAGTGCAGGGCAGGGATGTTAATGTGTTTGTGTGCTTGTTGGCCTCACTGAACATCTTCTTTTCAGACAGCGCTATCTGAACCTGCCCTCTGGCTATCTTACTGTAAAATTGGGGAACGTCCTCTAGGGAAGGACAGGAGGGGAGAGAAAAGGAAAGGAGAGGAGGAGAGATTAATTAAGATAAAATTTTAAAATGAACGGTGGTGAGTTTGACAACTATATCCTCAGATAACTCGAGGGGAACTATTAAGCGGGTAGATGAGATACATGCTGAAAGGAGAAAATGAAGCAGAGAGAGGAAAAAGTCAGTATAAAAAGAGCCTGTGGGAGGGAAGGAAGGTGAGAGAAAGGTTTCTTTGATGTTTCCTGTCCCCTCAGGTGATTCTCCCTCCCATTCATTAGGGGCCGGTTTCTCCGGATCCTTCCAGTCGGCGTGCCATCTGGAAGGCCCTTAAAAAAAAAGAAAACAACGAAAAAACCTACACTCCTCTACTTCACTACAAGTCTGCTGTTAACATACAGCGTCCGCCCCGCCCCCTCCTTTCACTCTCTTCAAGTGCTCATTTCTTCACAGTTAGGCTAGATTGTATCAGATTAAACATTAATGGTCCCCATGGGGAAAATGGGTCATTGCAGCAGGGAATAAAGAGTGGCAACTCTTCTGATAATAAAGCAGACACTTCTTAAGTTAAAAAAAAAAAAAATCTAATTACTTCCCACATTTTGCTTCACTGATGTCAGAAATTTCAACCTTTTCCTGCTTTATATGAATGTGAATGTGCATGAGTGCATTTGGACCTTTTATAATAGGGTAATTAATGGTACAGACTAACACACTGATATCTGGCACACTTGTTTTCCCTCCCAGCTTTCCCGCCGGCCAGCATTCACGATGCTCCATACACAACAGGCCTCTCACCTTATTATAGCTGGGACAGGCTCCAGCCAGTGCAACACTGAATCTGATAAGCAGTTAAGGAAATGGATGGATGGTTATATACACACATATATACAGTGCCCGCTAATTTGCCCTTTCTGAGACGGCAGTAACTCATCCACAGAAGCACAATAAAAACCGCAGTCCAATTCGTAGAGGGCACAGTGAGCTTCTGCATAATCGCGATGTAATATAATAAATCTTGGTTTGCACAGTGAGACACTCCCTGTGTCACGGGCCTTACTGCTGTTAACGGTGATGGTTGCAAGTGGATAGTTATAAATAGATGACAATAGATTATGGCAAGGCGGCAAACAATTGAGGCTTACACACAGTGAATAAATCCGGAACGTCCACATTTTTTTACACTTGCTCATCTCAACCAGCAACACCTGCAGCGCATTCACCGTTGCATTTCTTGTGCAATGGGGAAAAAAAACAAACAATTATGAGGCAAACTCATGACTTCCCTGTTCTCCCTGAGGCAGCAGACCGCAGCACAGAAATTACCATCAGACGTTTCTCAACTCTAACCTCTCAGCAAGGCTAAGGTGAAGGCTTGTGGTTTGGCTTTAAGGGGTTACAACAGGTTTCTTTAACTGCTACCAAACCAGCTCCACCATCTGCTGTTGATCATTTATACTGTTAACTGTCAGCCGGCCCTACCCCCGCAGGGCGATAAATCTGTGCCATTTATGCGATCTGCATTTAACTCAATAGTTTCCTCAAGACTGGAACCATCTGAAAGAATCAAAACACATAACGAGGGTGACTGTAATATCATCAGATCTAATTTGCCACTGTGCTGCAGGGATGTTACATCAGAGCATTTGAAATGTCATTGGCTAATTACCCCGAATGATAGTGGTATCTGAACTGTGCAACAAGACGCTGCAGCATGGGAAAGCAAGACTGCAAACATTCACAGACGTGCATTTAACACATATGCAGGGACATATTCTGTTATTGTCACGTCAGCTTTTCAAAAGTGCACACAATGACTGACCTGCAGCACACACACACACAGACACACAGTCTGCCTGCCAAACAAACTCACACGCTGAGTAATCCCTCAAGTTTCACTCTCCAAATCTGAGGGAAAAAAACCCATCCACTCTGCCAGCATGCAAACCAAATATTTCAGGGTGCTAGGTACTTGTTAGTAAGCGCACTAAGCAGGATTAGATAAAAACCTCCAGCAGTGTGTACTGGATGTATGCATGTGTGCGTGAGAGAGAGAGAGAGCGAGAGAGAGAGAGAGAGAGAAAGTGAGTGAGACTCAGTGGGATACTGTAAGAAAGAAGCCTACACTTTGACTGAGTGCATGTAATTTTATTATGTGGGTCTGCTAAGCTGATATTATTGTGGGTGATGTTTTGTTCAGTTACTCCATGTGATTTTGGTCTCGAGTGACATTAAACATGAGTCACTGATTGGACCCTATGAGAGCTCTATCAGTTACTAGATCTGAATTCGTAGTAATATTACTTTTGGGATGGTTGAATTAAATGTGAGAAAAGGTGGTGTTGCAAAAGCAAACGCAAATTACATTCAAA
This sequence comes from Pelvicachromis taeniatus, assembly GCA_015108175.1. Lineage (NCBI taxonomy): Eukaryota > Metazoa > Chordata > Actinopteri > Cichliformes > Cichlidae > Pelvicachromis > Pelvicachromis taeniatus. The sequence continues at coordinate 6,492 of VURO01018175.1, forward strand.
ATTGTGGACAAGCTTTCGGACGCATCCCGTTGCCTCTTCCTGATATCTGCATAAAGCGCATTATGAGGGGGAAATTACTTGATTCATTTATAGTTAAGTTGGGCGTAATTACGCACAAAAAGTTGATGGCTATACCCTGTAATTACATACTATCCAAATATAAACTAACAGTTTACACTGAGGGAGAATAAGTGAGAATAACTCACCACATGCTCCCTATTAAAATATCAGGCATTTGTTATTTTACAGTACAGCTATCGACAGGATACATCTGTATATCAGCAGTGTCCTCTCTTGCGGACAGCTTACCTGTTGTCCCAGCAGTCGTCAGCCCGGTCCACCGCCAGCGGAGCGGAGGTTTGTTTAGTCCCGGTGCTGCGGAACCGTCCTGCAGCCCTCCACCGGTCCACAGGCGACTCTTCGGTAAACCAGGAGCGGGTGTGAGTGTTCGTACCGCGGAGCCGCGAGAACAGCACCGGAACACGAGAAGCCTGGTGCCTTCACAATAAAATGCACTAATTACGTATATAGTTTTGCTAACGTTTTTATCTAAGCTAGCTGCAGCTAGCTACATTATTTTAAAAGGAGAAATAAAAAGCAAAAGCAATAAAAATGTAAAATAGCATAGTTACCTGCATTTATACAAAGCGCTCCAGTTTATATTATTTATTTAACCTTTGTTAATTTAAACCACAAATTCTTAAAAGCAATAGTTTGTAATTATGAAAGGTGGTTAGAAGTCGATGTGATACTAAGTAAATTGCCAATACCAATATCGACACTGATACTTGTAACCCATAAAGTCAACTTCTCTATGGGAGAGCCCTGTGTCATAATTTATTAGATGAATCATCGTATCATTTTTGTAATTTTTAATGACCACTAAATCAGTGTAACTTTTTTTTATTTCCAAGAAAACATCTTATTTAATACAATCCAGTGGGCTGCATATTGAACTTAATTGTTAGAAACAAAGTATTGATCCTGTTGCGCAAGTATCAATATGATGCCAGTATCATACTATTAATAATTGGATTGATCACCTCTAGTTAAGAGGTGATGTGGCTTATTGCCATCCTGATTTTTTTTTTCTTCTGGAAACCAGCAACACTCTTAAAAACAAACAAACAAAAAACAAAGCCCAGCTCTTAGCAGTGAAGACTGTGTCCCAAATTTATGATATTTAATTGTAAACGGTATTCCAGCTGACTGTGGAAATTACTGAAATTTTCCCCATTCCTTCACTTCAACCTGTCTTCTTTGCAGTACAAAATATTCGCTTTCTGGTTGCGAAAAATCGCATCATACTCCTCTGACTGGAAGTTGTTTTTTTTTTTCAAAAATGAAACATTTTCATTATTTTAAATTCTTTATCAAGTCTCACAGTACAGTAACCCCCACATACAATGTCTACTTATTTGTTTACCTTTGCCCCTACTATTTTCATTTTGCCATTCAGAGAAAAATACATTGCTAGTTGCTCTATCTGTTCTGTTTTATTCTGTGTGTTTAGAAAACCAGAAAGAGTTCCTGTTGCTGTATTTTTTGTACTTCTTATCATATTTCTCAGAATAAGAAAACAATCTGCACACTCCTGGCACTACTGCAGTTTTTTATTTTTTACTTAAGCTCTGATAATACGAAACTAAGTATTTTGTCTACATTTTCATTCAACTCATGATATCCATTTATATAATTTTCTAGTCACCCTATAATATAATGCTTCAAAAAGCTTTGTCCCTATCATGTAACTATTAATCATACTGACTTGCCTCAGGCCTTTAAATCCGACCACTTTACCGAGTAGCGACTAATTTGAATGACACTATGTTAAATTTAGCAATAACCTTGAAAAAAAAATTTTTTTTTTGACTCACAAGTTTTATTTTGAAGGTTATGAGCGGTAGTCAGATTGCTAATGTCGTTAACTTGACCCCGGCGCGCTCTCTCCGTGCAGGTCCGCCGGTCCGCCCAGCTCTCCGCCTCCCTTCCTCCAGGTCCTCGCATAAAGACAGCCTTGTTACTCAAGACACCGTTACAGCAGCAGGAAACACTACTGCCTTTCATTTGTAAGGCCAACAAGAAGTCCAAATGTGTAGTCCACATCTTCATCTAAAAGTGACCCGAGGGGCTCTCTGAGGACCCCAATCATGTGACAGGCATGGAGCAAAAAATGTTGTCTTTGTAGTTCGCTTGTTGGGTACTGTTGCACAGCGGTAGCGAAGTACTCAGATACACTTTATAAATACACTCTGCATTAATACACAAGTTCTAAGTAATTATTCCATTTTGAATAAGCAAGTAAGTGGATACTAGAGATATCCAATAAACAGAAGAGTCCAGAAATTTTGCATCTGAACTTTAAGGAATTACACACTAGGATTAAATAAATATTTTTGGCTACTTCCAAACTGTTTAAACAAATAACATACAAGAAAAGTTCATTTCCATCGCCATTAGAGGCCCAGAAAATAAATGAGTGTCCTTTACACGCAAAGCACATAAAGATTTTATATGACTGAATAAAATTCATCCGCACTGCCTTATAAATCGGCCAAACAGCGGTAAATCGCTTCCCATGCCGGTGGCTCTCTTTTTAATAACTCCTCAACACAATCAATAAATACTCAGACATTACTCAGACCAGGCCTCCACCACTCGGATGAAAAATCAATTAACCGCGATAAGCAGATAAATGTGAAAACGCCCTTTAAAGAAACAAAACTGAACCGCCGGTCAAAATGGTACGCTTATAAATGGTATTGCAGCGACACCACATGGCACACCATGGAAATGCAACGTCTTCAAACTTTGCCCCAGAGGAATAATAACGCAAAGTGCAGTTTTATCACAATAAGTAATCCATCTAACATGGCAGTTTAAGTCATGTTACCTTGAAGACTTGCATCATTAAACTCTGAGATTTAAGAGAAGTGTTTTTTGGTCTGCACAGTCCTCTGAGATTGGACGAAGGTCCTCGAGGAGATGCCCCATCCTCGACTCAATTCATCTCCAAAGTGAGCTTCTGGTCTTTTTTATTCGCTGGCCTTTGACTCAGTGGGTAACTGACACTGTTATTTTATTGTTATTTATTTATTATTCTTATTGCACTTTTTATATTTCTGCTGTACAGCACTTTGGTCGGCCATGTGTTGTTTTTAAAGTGCTATGTAAACAAATTATGGTATGGTCTTGTCTTCTTTTTAAAAAGCAGACAAGACCTGGAGATGACGGCCCACGCAGACGCATCATTATTCACCGGGTCTGTTGGGTGCTTCGTACACAAAGTGATAACAGCTGTGTCAGCGCACACGAGGGAAACAAGCAATTAGGACCATGCGTGTAGATGTGCCAGCACGATGGAAACAGATCCTGTGGGCTTTCCACCGTTTAATGAGGCAAAAAGGAATCGCTCTGTTTGTTCATCAAACAGCTCTTCAGCACTACAACACATAATCAAACCTTGGAAAAAATAATAATAATGAAAACAGAATATTTTTCTTCTATTAAACTTTTAATAATAGCATCTTAACAACTCATTAAAAAACTGAATATAAAAATATACATGCAGCTTGAGCTAGAACTACATTTATGTAGAAAGGTAAATAATACAGAAATAAAATATCTATGTAACAGAGGCAAAGTGTGGCTGAAATGTTTGAAGAGTTTATTAACTGTTTACGCATACTTAATGGCAGTAGCTGGCTTGAATTAGTCACATAAAATGGTGAATTTCTCTATCGGACGTGCCTGAGGTTTATCATTAATGCATAGGATGATAGAAGATCTGCAACAAAAGCACAATTTGAGAGGTTTCTCTCCCACTATGTCACAATCTTTCTTTCCCATAGATAAAGACGTTTATCTATGGGATAAACGTCTTTATCTATTAAACATTAGTAGTTTCATCAGCTACTCTTTCCTACCATTTCAGGTCCTGTGGGTAAAAACATGAGTGCTGCCCTTGTCCTGTTTTGATTGTGCAGTCGAGCCTTTACATTACAGGCAGATTTTATACCCAGTAGCAAAAAGAACTGCATGGTGATGGATCCAGTCTAATCACTGGCGGTGTCATTATTCCAACTATATGACAACTACATTGTGCAATGAAAATTGACTCCATATGCCCAAGTAATAACTGCAAAACCATTATTAGATCAACCTTTATGAACAACTGGAATCTAAATGAGATTTTTCTTTCTCATAATGTTTCATTCAATTTGTATTTTTAACGACTGGTGTTCAACCCCTGACGAGAAAGAAGAGCAGAAGATGAATTAAAAATAAGCAGAATTTCATCTAACAGAAACACAAACTGTCCAGTGATCCGGCGACCTCCCAGACGGCTACACTGAAGTGGAAATCAGGAAGATTTTATTTGCTTCATTAGGCTCTCGATTTTCCTCATCCTTATTTCCTAACCCTTGAAGTTCTGAAAGATCTCAGCAGCATCCAACCAGGAGCTGAAGCAGGCCAGGCCTTGGTCTCGGATCTGTTTCCTGCCCTTGTCCGTGATCACGGCGCCGTTCTCCTTCACAATCACCAGTTTGGGCACTGCTGTAATCGTGTAGCGAAGCTTCAACTCACTACCAGAGGACAAAAAGACAAAGAGAGCGCCTTTATTAGAAAAGGACACTTCTTCCACTGCCACTGTAAAGAATCTATTATACACCTGATAGTTTTGCATGAATAAATGTTAGATTCTTGCATATTTATTCATGCACCTAATTCATAACAACACAGTGTGATGGCAACTGTGGCTACAGACGTATCATAAATTAAAACTTTACATATAAAACATGATGTGGCGGGGGTGTGGTCTCTGGCCTGCTGCAGAGGAAAGGTGACGCAGTGAGCTCACGGGGCGGGACGTAGGAGGGCGGAACAGGTGTGCGGCATTGAGGAAATAACTGTTCTCTGTGTGTCTGTTTCTATAACAGTGACGGCCTGGCAGAGGAGGAGAGAGCATGACAGACAACAAGACAAGAGTGCCTGCGTCCTGGACGGATCCGCTGTCAGAAACCGCAGAACAGAGCATTGTCTGTAAACAAACGTGTGCCGACAGGCCCTTAACAGTAACGTGTGTCAGGGTGCAGTTATTCACACATGGTTAATGTCTGCAATTAATCAACACACCTAAACACAATATAAGAAAAACAGCTTCACTTTGCTTAGATACAGCATTAAAATGCTGCTAACTTAATGGCACATGGACGTTTTGATGTTTTTATTTCAATACTCATCCGCTTCGCTGAATATCTTTAAATTGGTATGGTTAAACAGAACATTTAAAGAGTCCACTTTAAACTTTGGGAAGAAGAAAAAATCAACAGAATAGCTGCAACTCCATCCAAGATTAGAAAGTGAACAACTTGAAACTCACCTTTATAGTAGCTGTGTAATAAACAACACTCAGGATTTTTAATGTGGTTTTTCTGCTTTTATTAAATGTATGTTTAACAAATAATGTTTGAGGTCTGATTGTTTTGTTTTCATTCATTCACTCACTCCTCCAATTACTCAAATCACGTGACCTGGAAATAAAAACAATGTATATAGGGAACTTTGAAGAGAACAGTCTGGACTCTCAGTCACTTAAACCTAATCCCCGACAGTGACGCGCATCAGCGTTTTACATAAGCTGGATCACTACCGAGTAGACTGTACAGACTGCACTGTGTAGGTATAACAGAGTTCAAATGTGAAATATTAGATTATGAAACTCACTTTTTGTAATTATCCGTCCAAGGCAGAGCGAGCCAGTCTCCGTGCATGTCGTGGTAATATTCAACCATGTCGTCGGTTGACCTGTCAGAAGACACGAAAACTATTTCAAACTGAGCGGGAGGATCCCTCTCCTCCACCAGCTCCGTGTAGAAGTCACACAGAATGGGGGTAAAGTCCCGACATGGCGGGCACCATCCCGCGGAGAAGTAGATCCCCACCACCTTATTCCTAAGAGCCTCTTCGGGATCCACAGACTCTCCGTCCTTGTTCAGGAGCGTCCGTCCGGAAAACACCTCCACCATGTCTGCTGAAGTCTGGCTGCTTTGAACCCCCCCGAGTTTTGTTTAGGTCATATTTGTTGACGAGTTTTGAACACAACGCTCAGAGGCGTGGACCCCCCGAGGCAGGTTCTGTTTACCTTTCCGCAAAAGCAGCTTACAGCCAATCCCGATAATCACCTGCGAACCAATGAGGACGCAGAAACAGCCGTAATTCATTAACCACGTGGGTCCCAGAAGCAGCTAGCATAACTTCTCCATAGCTATAGGAAAAGCACGACGTGACTTTTTCCGGTATCGGTGTACGCATGCGTAAAGCTATAAACTAGACTAAAAATCACACGTACGCATGTTGAGGTTAATTAAGACCAAATAACATTAACCTCCAAGGACCTGGCGTCCACATGTGTGGAATTCATATTTTGGGTTGTCTAGATCACAATACTAACTTTTGCTCCAGGGCCTGATATCTACTTACGAGGATATTATACTGTCACCTATAATGTTTCGTGTTTCATTCGATATTCAGAAATCTTTTCCTTTTTTTACTTTGTTACAGACACGCGTCTTCCTGCAACTGTTGGCAGCACTTCAAATAGAGCCATATTGCTCAAAGGGGCTCAATTGTTGTTTCTCATTTTGTTTCTGTACTCAGGAAAAATGCTGCTGTGTTCAGACACCAAATACAGAGTTTTGCACATCATTACTCAATTGTGACTTTATACCGACATTTTAAACGAATAACAAAGAGGAATTAAAAATGCATGCCACGAAAGAGTTCGGGTCTTAGGAGGTTTTGATAGCTATTCGTTAAACTTTATTTTTATTTACATGTTCGAAACAAAAGAAGGAAAAAGATTATATTTTAGTCTCAATACTAATGCATACAGGCAACACTGACAGAAAGGGATAGATCATTTTCACAGTAATAACAGTGTATTAAAAGAGCTTCTATATCAAAAGCAAAAGAAGGGAGATACATTTAAAACACAACTGAGGGAAACAACAAAAATGAAATGATTCATTAATAATGTCACAGATGACATCGCCTGTTATAACAAGGATCTACTGGATACCACTTTATATAAACCTTTATGTATGTAAAGCTTAATACTAAGCCTCCATTAAAAAGACATTTAATGGTAGATTCCAGAAGTATTTGTGCTATATTTGAGTAAAGTTTCATAAAATCCATTTCTTTTTATTATTACTTCTGTGGTTTTTGGTTTTCAATTGTATTTCTGAGGAAACACACTAATAAAATGACTGCTGTCTTTTTTGAATATACTTATACTTTTAAACTGGGTGAATGGAGCTTGAATTACCTTTTTTTTTAAAAACACCTCTAAAACGCTTTTCTACGAAGTATCCAGTAGTAGCACCACACAGGGAGGTCAGTGTGTTTGTATCTCTCCTTATTTCTTCAGTTGAGTGCACTGAGGTCATTTGGAAAGAAACCCGGCCACTCTGTTCCTGTCCAGCATTTGCTGCCCATTAGTGAAGTCAACGGCTGAGAGCAAAAGACTACAGAGACGTGTTTTCCCCCCTTTTTTCCTTCCCAAGGACTTTTTCTCTCCCAAAACAATTACAAACAACATGACCTCCAATTCCAACTTATCCAACATGCGACGGCTGGTAGAACAACTGAAGCTTGAGGCCAGTGTGGAAAGAATCAAGGTAAAGCTGGCATCTTTACAGAGCACGACTGCTCGCTTTCTACAAGCTGCCTTTTGTTGATTGATGTAACTATTTTGTTTAATACCTACATTATGAATGTTGGGAAATTGCAACTAGATTAATTTTAGAATATAATTATTGGCTTATATTTTATTTAAAATACTTAGTGAACAGTAATATACTACAGAAAAGTCACTCTGTACAGTTTCATAAATGCATAAATGCTTTGATTAATAAAACACACACCATTAATTGACAATTAGGTCAAAAAACAATTTTTAATGCAAAAACTCCCAAAAGCTTCACGATTTCTGGTTTTTTATAT
>VURO01018177.1:4701-53669 GCA_015108175.1 Pelvicachromis taeniatus
GTGGCAAAATATGCACACACACACACACACACACACACACACACACACACACACACACACACACACACACACACACACACACACACACACACACACACGCTCATTATCCAGTGTTAAATCAATGTAAAATTACTTGAAAACTAATTACATGTAGTGGTACACATAAAAAAAATTAGATGCACGTGCACGCGCTCAAGGTTAAACATGCACAGATACTCTTAACTTTACTCTCTCGTCTGCTTTATTTTGTGCCTGTAGAACCAAGCAAGTTATAGCTAGTTGTGTGTGTGTGTGCATGTGTGTGTCTATTTGTGTGATTCCCCCCCTCATCATGAAATCCTGCATCTCTGCCATTAAGTGTAGGGGATAAAACTCCCTCATCCTTGGTCCTGGCATAGCTCCAGGTCTGAGTGCCTGATGAAAAAGCAACAGCAAATTCCAGGCTTTATTAGCTCAAGCCTGAGAGACATTTGTTGTATCATATCTAACGTGTCAGGGGCTGATCACCAATCCATGCTGCTGCTCTGTCGTTCTCCTCTTACAACAACAAGGCCTTTTCACTGTTCTAAATGAGGTACGATGGGTTAATGACGGTTGCGTGCAGACGTGGCTATGCCCTCAATAATTACCTTGCTGGCTTTGCCTCCAGGTGTTCAGCAGACAGCTAATGATGTACTGTCTGAGGAGAGGGGAAGGCAGCGGGTGAGGCAAAAAAGCTACACGGGGGAGCATGTGATTGGTTGCTATCAGCACTGCGACAACTCGGTGGCACATGTGGTGCAGAAGGACTCGGTGTAAGAACAAACCAGGAAAGAAAAGAATAACAGGAACTCACATGGGACGTGCTTGTAAAGAAAATACTACAATATGTCAGTACGGCGTTATTGTTGAAAGGAAATTACACCTTTTTATAAACTGTGTTTTTCATTTTAAGCCTTGACGTCATTTCTGTGACACGTTACTAGTTTCCTTGCAGAGATGTGTGGCTGAGTAATACAGAAATCAATATCAAGGAATACTCCACCCAAAAGCCTATCTTCTGAGAGTGCGTCACAGGTCACATCTAGAATTCAAGGGTGGATCTAAGAAGTGTGCAGCATGCTCCACTAGGTCAACAGTTTTTTGTATACGTTGCAGATCAGTCCAGTTTCATATCAACCACAATATCTTTATCAACTCTTACACTAATCCTGCATTTTTGCCCAAATATGGTGAAATGCACTGCTCATGCATTCTGCCCCAGCATTACAAAGTTTGGAGTTAAGTTCAGTCCTAAAAAACAGCAATATACACTAACTATTCAACTGTTTGTTAGCATAAAGAACTAATTAGCCAATGACATGGCAGCAACTACATGCATTGAGGTATGCAGACAAATAAATGTGTCTAAAAAGCTTTTTTTCCCCCTCCTGCACACTTGCTACAGTCAGCTGATTTCAGTTTGAATGCAGGAGGAGTAAAATAGGGTGACCACAGTTTGATTTCCAAAAAAAGAAGACAATTGGCCCAGTCATGAAGAACTTTAATAATACTGTTTGCTTAAAGAAAACTTTATTTAAACAATGCCTTCTCTGCACGGTTAATGAATGATAAAATAAAAAATGTCATATAAGCTTTTACAAGTTTTACCTAGGGTAAAACACCCTATTTTACCTAGGGTGACCAACCTGTTTTTTTTGCACTTGTTGAAGTGCAAAAAAAACAGGTTGGTCACCCTAGGTAAAATAGTGGAATGGCACAGCAATACAGCTTTTGAGGAGTGTAAATGTATACATTACTATTATTTTAATTTCACAAAAGGACACAAGCACGATGGGAAAGTGCAAACTGCACCCAGGACAGAAATAACTGCATTATACAGTGAATGCAACTATTTGCAAGCATCTGCCCAGAGAGCATGCTAACGCTAAGTTAGCCAAGAACTCAGAGTGATGATAGAGCTTTGTGCATGCTGACCCCAGCCCAGCAGCCAGAGTCTGAACTTCAACAGGTAACAAAAGCAGGGATCCATGTCTGTAGCAACATTTCTGGTGGTGTGGGGGATATTTCCTTGTCACATTTTGGACCCCTTAGTATCAGCTGAGCATGGTTTAAATGTCACAGCCTAACTTTGCTGGTGTCCGTCTGTTTACCTGCTTCCTGCAGGATAACACATCAAAACTCAAATCATCTCAGGCTGGTTTCTTGAACATGACGATGAGTTCACTGTCCTCAAATGCATGCAAGGTGCACCTAATAGAGTGATCAGTGAGTGTAACTGAAACAGAGGTGGTCTTTGTGTTTGTGTAATGAGATAGAACCCATGTGCATGAAGTCATGTTTTCTCTCTGTCATCTTACAGTAAATGGCATTGCAGCAAATGCTGAAAGAATCAGCTGCATTTGTTTGGAATTTAAAACAAGATGGTGCTTTCAGAAGATTTAAGGAAGCGATCAGTTGAGGGCCAGGTCAATTTTCTGCCTTCTTTCAACTCAGTAAACAGCTCAGGATGCATTTCAGTAAGGGCTAGGCACAGTTTAGCACCTTTCAGACAGTGAAATGATCTGCTCTGAGGCCCAAGAAATAAAAAAAACACTAAATGATATGTTGTTGGGACATAGATATTTCCAGTAGTGTGTCTTGAGGCTTTTTTTTTTTTTTAATCACTGGGAACAGACTGATCACAAACTATTTCAACCCATAATGGAAAAAACAACAAACTTGTAGCAACACTTTCAAAGCTACAGAAAAGGATCCTTTGACTTCAGAGATATGATTTCACTGCTGTTCAGAGAAACACAAAGACGTATTGATGCTTCGGTCCAGACAGCAACATGTAAGCACCGTATATAAGCACAGTGAGCGACAGCACACACATTGTTTAAAGACAGGGTGGTGGTATGGGGGGGTGGGGATCCTCCTCTAATGTAATAAATGCCTGAAATTACAGGAATGCACTGAGTCACTATTGAGAGGGGGCAAGGATTATCATTCCTGTTGTGCTGATATGTTGTCATGTACACACCCACCAAATCTTGTTTCCTTCTGGCTGAATATGGAGGGAAATCACATCAGAATACTAGAGATAATACAGCTGGAGACGGTCTAACTGTCTCATTGTTTTGGTACGGTAACACATTTGCATAATCGGCAACCTGGCAGTCGATTTATACACCAGAACATGTTTACGCTCAGCTGAGTATTTTTTTCAACCCACTTCTGTACTCACATCAGAGCAGTTTGAGGTAACGATGACAAATAAACTGTAAATCATTTTAGAACAAAAGACAGTGGCTGAAGTATTGCACATATTGCACTGAAATGGCAGAACGGGATCATTTATGTGAGCATTACACTTTACAGAGGAATGCTTTTTAATGGCTCTATCTGGGTTTATTGTAACTATACCATTTCCTTTATCGGTGGCACATTTTCTAAAATATTCTTATCATTTATTACGGTTTCAATCATTTTTATGATTCAAAACAGTTTCTGTGTTACTGTTCTACTGGATCTTTATGCCACACTTGGCTTGTTTAGCAGGGATGTACAGTCTGAAAGCTACCAGCTACACATCCACACACAAATCAGTACAAGGGAGCTAGTGTTCAGTTAAATGAGCTACGAACACAGTATCCCTGAAAGCAGCAAGACCGTCTGTGTCCTGCTTGTCTGCTGTGGTTGATGGATTGTCAAAGTGCAAGTACAGCCATGTGAAAAGAAAGTTTTTACAGGATAAACTAAACACACCCTGACTGATTCCAGTTTGAGTTGTTGCACTCAGGTGCATTCCTAATGAAATGGGATGTCCATTCCTCCTGGAGTCTGAACCCAAAGTCAAAGCGCTAGCTTAGACCTTTTGGTCTCAGTTAGCATGTGAAATATTAAAGTCCATGGAAGTACGATGGATAAAAGACTGAACAACTATGACTTGTTCAGAAGGGTTTCTAGGAAAGCACGGTGGTGGAGGGTGATGATTTGGGCCTCTTTTGCAGCCACTTCTCTTCTCCGTATAGCAAAGTACATCGCATGTGAGGCCATCAAGAAGAATCAAGGTGCTGCAATGACCCAATCAAAGCCCTGACAGCAGCCAGACTGAAATGTTGTGGTGGGACCTTAAGAGAGCTGTGCAAATGCCCATAAACCCGAATGAAGTGAAGCAGCGCTGTAAAGAAGGGTGGATCAAAATTCCCCCACAATAAGACCAGTGACTGATAATGTCATACAGAAATGATGGCCTCAATTTACTGGTGCTAAATGTGGTTCTACAAACTGTTGAATCATGGGATGTGTTGTCTTTTTCACTGGACTGTAATCGAGGACTTCTATGAGTCTTTTTTGCAGCTCCGTTAACCGTGGTTCAGTGCAAAACAACAATGTAGTTGCAATAAAATCAAAACAAGTCATATTTAAAAAAATGGGCCAATAACTGTTAGAAGTAGACTGCAAGTATAACTGTGTTATACATAAATATAATACTGAGGTCATTCTGTTACAAAGAGCATTTATTTTATGTGGGACGTTTCTTTTGTGTACAAGTGCGCACTATAGAACTATCAGTCTGTGAATGCAGGTGCATTCGTGGATGCATTGTTCTTAGAGCGGAGCTGACATCAGTAATGGCCAGACATACACCGAGACAGTCAATATCTGGTCGTCTTCACATACACACACACACAACTGGCGGCCGCAGGAAACTTTAGGCTGCCTCCTATAGGGATAAACTCCTCCCAATAGGAATAAGCATCCCATTTATTTCGAATTTTGCTTACAATGTCCCATTCAGCAGCCAGACATCAATAATGGCTGTGCAAATATCCAGTGTCGGGGGTTATAATTACACCCAATCAATCAGTGGTGTTTGCCATTTTCCTTTGGGAGTGTCAACAAGTAGAACAAAGAAGACGGGCGTATTCTTTGCATGTCCGGATGGAAAAATCAAACATTTGCATACAACCCTCTTTACCCTCACATGTTGGTTTCTGTTGACTGCACCTGGGTGAGGAATTCTTTTCTGAAGAATCCGGGAACACTTTTGGATCTTATAATGATAATGTGCTCAACTTTCTTTCTTCTTTTTAATGAATCATATCTGTGTGGCTGTGCACAAACATACTGTAGCTCATCCACACAATGAGACTATAAACTGAGAAAGAAAGCAGATGAAGGGGAACAAGGAAGAACAAAGACACGCCTAAACACCAAATTGTGTTCAGTCACTTCCTAATTATAGGGGAATTCACTGCATGTTGTCTTCATTCTGCATTTTCCGCTGTATCATAGCAAAAGTAATAACTAAGAGAAAAGGCCATTGTGGAGAGATTTAATCTGATGCCAACATGGGCAACATGTGGACGGGGCTCTGAGACCAGCTGTTTCCTCTTTATCAGACACTGGATAGCTGGACAGCGGACACAAAGGAGACTGGCTAGAGGTTATGAGATATGAACGAGTGTAGAGAGACACACTGATAACACAGTGGCAATTATTAAGCAACTGTTTTTTCTTTTTAATTTGATCATTTCAGACAACATTGAAGAACGTGTAGTTGCGTTTTCCTTCTTCGTGTATTCTAAGCGCGGAATAAAATTACCAAAGACAAGACAACAGTTTTCTCTTGAGGTGCTGGATGTCGGCCATCTGCACTGACTTTGTTGTCAACCTTGGGAATATATGTGAGAGTGTTTACTCTCTTTTCTTAATCCTCTCTCTCGGTCTTGCTGCTCCGTGGCTGAGTAGCGTGACCACTTAACTAATTGTGCTGTGCAAGATGTTCCAAGGGTGATGATTTGGCTTCGGTTTCCTAAAGTTTCCGAAGAGAGGACGCAGGTTTTTGTGAAGAGGGGCTCTGCGGGAGACTCCTTTGGAAATGTGGAAAACAATCTGAGGCTTAGTGAGGCTAACATGCTCAACATGTCGATGTCAAGTAGGTAACCTTTGCGATTTTAGTCTAACATTTTAGTGTGCTATTAATGGATGATTACCGACAAATGCAACATGTTCCACTGAAGCTTAAATCCATCGCTGAACAGCTACAATTTTAGCTCTAATGCAACAGATTTAGGCAAATACTGATTTGATGATGAGGCCTGCAATTCCTCATCGTCATCAGTGTGTGATCTACATGTCGTGGTTCTCCATCCACCAATGTCCATCCAAACACGTTGGGATATGAGCTACACGCTAGCACAGGACTTGAGGGTCACATACTGCTGTTAGGTCAAAGTGCTTTCACAGATGCACACAACCGGGTGTCCCTTGGCTTCAGTGCTGTGAGTTTCTCTGTGTTCACAGCAACCAACTCATCACATACAGGCACTCGCAAAGGATCACATGGTATCACACTTAAAGAACTAGGTAAGCGTGGATTAATCTTGTGAAGGAGGCTACTTAATCCTAATCTTTACCTTTTGACAGGCTGACACGAGAGCCTTGCATAGATGCACAGACGTGCGAGTCACAAGCTGCTCATGTTGGGAGTTTTGTGTTGCTATTCTTGTATGCGACATTTACTTCTGCTGTCCTGCTGTTGGTTTGGTTTAGGAAAATATTGTGGTTGGGTCACAGTACCCCTCCTTTACAATATTAACTCTGCACAACATACTGCACCACAATACCTTAAACGAGGGTCCATATGTGATGACGCCTGCGGTTGTTGAAGATTTTGAGAGGAGGATCTCTACTGCACGGTCAGAGGTCAGTTACATAAACAACTTGTACACAATGTTTCTATATATCCGGCTTCCTGACAGCAAAGAAGTTTACTTTTAGACTAGGACTACTATCACACTGAGGAAAGTGGTGGTTGGAAAGTGCATGTGCAATGAACTTGTTGCCTTGGCTGCTTTGAAGACAAGCGTTAGATCTGTGAAAACTTGCAGTCAGCTGACATCCTCAAAGCGACTTTGGTTCATCAGGACGGTGATTAAAAAATGGAAATTAAACGCAATCAGTCTGGTACCACTCTGCTACTGAATGGGTTCAGTATTATGCATTATGTATGAGAAAAGTAACAAGTAATGAGCAATACATTTTTGAGTAACAACCCTAACCCTGGTTGTAAGGTGGCTGACATCCTATTTTTGCTCATACACAAGTATATTCAATTCTTTTGACTTACATCTGTAATAAACATGTTTTTAACCGTGCATGCGCTGTACTTCCATAATAGATGTGTTCTGAGTTCGAGGGCTAAAATCAATGAAACACTTTGTCAACGGCACATGTGAAAACAATGAAGCATTTTCAGTCAGTTGAACGATAAATCCTACGTGACTTCATAGATTTGGATCTTTTGTTTGAAAGAGTTGTCACTCTGTCGTCTGTGAGACTATTCATGAGAGGGTTTAGACTCTGAGCGGTGACTTGCAGGTTCGATGGTCCTGTTATGTAGCAGCAAACTGACCGCTGGCCTCGTTTGTTTCCATGAGGCCCGAGGAACGGAAGGAGCTAAAGCTTTGTAGAACAGATGTTCCTGCTCAGCTTTAAACCAAATTACCCAGGCGCGCTCACAGCCATGGGCCAGAACCACACAGACGCTGATTGAATGGCGAAGGGGGCAAGGAAAGTAGATCAGGCTCAATAAGGCAGCCACATCATGAAATCTGGTCAGCCTTTGAGGCCTGAAGATAAAAGGGATATTGACATTGCTATGGAGACTAAAAGGAGAGCTGGCGGCTTTGGTCTGGGTGCCGGAGACTTCCTGGGTTCATGTGGGAGTGTGTTTTCATGTTTTTCATTTTGAGGCAGCCGCTTTAACTCGCTGTAATTCGGAAAGACGAACCTTGAGTGGTAAAGCAGTGAAATGTAAAAAGCCTGGAAGTTTTAATAGAATATTTCAACTACTGTTTTAACAGCATGTTATTATTAAGTCAACTTTATGTTTGAATTGTGTTTCCCAAGAAGGCAAAATCAAGAATCACCCAAATTTCCTCTTTTCTTAATGAAAAAACTTTTTTTTTCAGCACAGTAGTGTTTAAAAAATGTTTTAAACAAAAGTTTTTATTCAGGGGGGGCTATTTACAACTTATACACAAGCATTTAATCACTAAAGGTAAATTTACTTTACACAAGTGTGTTAACAGGCCTCGGTGAGTACTACCACATCTCTGCTTCGGGCTTGTGACTCACGGCTACACCATCCACCGCAAAAATAAAATTTCTGAACCTCTGACTGAATTAGCAGACACACTTGTGTGACTTTTGGCACTCGCTACCCATTACGACGATGGAAAATGTTGCGTGGGACAGATGTGGCTCAAATGTCATGACACACCTGACATCTGGACCACATAAGGTGAAGCTGTGGCTTATTTGAGACAGCTACACTTACCCCGAGTCCAGTCCATGAGTCAAGGCCAAATGTGACCCTTAAGCGAGCAGCAGATGTGGTCTACATGTGGCCCGTTGCTTTCTGGGAGCGGTTAGTGGTGGAGTTGCATTGTGGGAGAAAAAACGACTAGGCAGCATAAAATTAAGGCCGGGTGTCAACTAAAATAATATCTATGCTATGCAAAAAGCTTAAGTTCCTCCAACAACCGCTTGAGGTTGAAAAGTCCCAGCTTACAGCCCGATACAAGACCAGCTATATTTTTCTATGATCTACACTTTTAAGCTTTATTAAAGTTTTAAAGGGATGCATTACTGAGGGAATGCCTGCTTTATTATCATCATTATTATCATTATCATGACCGTGTTTGTGGCGTTGGTGCTTTCTGTGCACAGTTAGCAGATAGCATGCTTTGCTATGCTACATGAAATGCTACTATTACATTTGTTTGTTACTCAGGACTAAATAGCAGATATCTGCGTGATGCACCTGCTATTATTAGTTAATAACTTAAAAATTCACCATCTTACCAGTGTATGGTCACTTTTCCCCTTCCAGAAAACCCAACTTGATGGTGGTTAAAATGCTCAGAAACATCAGAGTGACTATGATATCTTTTATATTCACAATCTTGAGAGGTTCTCATGGGACAGAAACAATTTCGATTCAAAAATTGTGCGTCTTTTTTATTTTCTTTGTTTTAAAAAGATGCAAAAACTCTGTAATCATCTTCCATTAACCTCTTCTTTTCATCCGTTAGGGTTAGGTCTCGCCTCGTCTCTTTGCCGATTGACGCTATTGTCTTCGTCTTTGTTCTTTCCTGCTGCAACATGCTTTTTTTTTCCTGGGGATAGGCGATGTTATCTTTTGACACTGAATAGAGAAAAAAGCAATGCCAGAATTCTTTCTCAGGCTCATTTAAACTTTATTGCATTCAATCAATGCTGGGTTTGTACCGCAATGAAACACCTGCAACATCACAATAAATCATGCATTAAATGAACATTAGAAACATTCTGACATTTAGAATAATGCACTTTATGCACCATTTGTAGTGAACACTTTGTTCAGTTGAACACTTACACAAATCATAGCCAACTTGTCAGTGGTACCACCTGGCTTAAACAATGCCCTGAAGTCGGTATCACACCACCGATAAAGGAAAAAAACCTCTCTTTATAACCTTTTCACTGGGTAATCTCCTCCAGGTCTGAATGGAACATTTATCTGCAGAAATTTCAAGTAACGGAAACATAATTTTATGGCGGCAGCCAGAATCAGCGGAGGTGCCGGATAAGAGCAAATTCATCACGCTTACTGATGAGCTTCCACTTTTCTCTGGATATGAAATTTTCAAGATGAAGCACTTTTCTTTTTGTGGCTCCAAGTTGCACACATTCTCTTTCGCGTATAATGGGGGGCTGCTGGTTGAAATCCATTACGCAGACATAGCAGACATTTCAGTGGGATTAGCTCACAATGAACCCTAGTCTCAGTCTGGCCTTTGACGCACAGAAAGAGAGACGAGGGGGAGAGAAAGTGGAAGACACAGGTGAAGATTGAGGGACGTGTCCGCAGGCTTGCAGGGAGAAGAATGCAAAAAATAAATATGAAGGTTGAACAGAACAACAAGTTAGAGTTTGTTAGTGCGTAAGAGCATTCACAAACACCTATCGATCAAGAAAAAAGCAAGTCGGTTCATGAAACATTTATACTTCGACGAAGAAAAGGACAATCGTCTAAGTCGCGACGTACTTCCATGGAGACGTCAAGCTTCAGTGCTGCTGTCTGACAGGTTTGGGGAGTCTGGTTTGGATTTCATCACAGCCTTTGACTGGAGGTGAGCATCACGTGCACCGTCAGTTTAACACAGCGACCAACAAGAGCTGAATCTTGGTTAGGCTGTCTCGTTGCACAAGTAAGCTGTTGCAAGCCAGTAGGCTCCACTCCTGTTCCTGCTGAACTGAGCCAGTTTTCAGGTGCAACACTGATACCAGTTCAGTAGGCACAGGAGGGCAAAGCCCAGAAGCATCAGTGAATGCTGCAGTTTTACTTTTCATCCAGCAGATAATGCTCACATCATATGCAGCATGCAGTGTTACAAGAGCAACACCAAATGTCGGGGTGAATTAGGCGCAAAGTGCAGCAATAGGCAAATTTGCTGCACTCACGCAACTCACAGTGAGCAGTGGGAGATTTTATGGCTCAAAGTAATCACTTAAGACACTTTTATTTCAGGAAAGAAGGCGTTTTAGTTCTTAATTCACACTGGTGTTAATTTGCTAAAAATCCGCTTAAGAAAAATTAAGCGATAGATCATGCAAACAAATCAATCAACTACAAATCAATTGCAAATATTTTCTTTCTACTTAGTTTAGCAAAGAAAAGCTTGGAGACTTGTTTGTGGGAGGGATTTCAGTTAAGGGTGACTAAAGTGTGGGAAGGTTAGTCCTAAACACTGGCATTGACGTCCTAAGCTACCTCAGTTGGACATGAACTGGCACGCCCAGATATAGTTGACATTTAGCACCACATTCCAATGAACACATTAAACCTGGGTCGCATGCCCTCACCCAAACAATTTCAAATATATTTGGCATGCACGATGATTCTTGCCAGATGTTAGAGGTAAAAAGACAGTTGTTGCTGCAGGCAAACGAAGAAACAGTACAGCTTGTCTCACTTCTGGACCATATTGCACAAGCACGCTGCCTTTGGTCCACAGAAGCAGGTGAGCCCACATTAGAGCTGTGAGCCTCGCTTCTCTCTTTCCCACCTCCTTTTTACCCAGCTAATCTTGCATCCTCCCCTCCCCCCTTCTCCTCCCTCCTTTCCTCATATCCGAGATCATCAGGTTCTTTCCATTCAGCGGAACAAATCCCCCAACGTCGAATCAACTATTTCACCTCAGGCACTGAACTTAGCCACTGTGAACAACACATAGCAGGGATCAATGCTCACCAATTAGCTAAGCTCTGTGCCTTTAGCAAGTGGGTGGCAGGCTTTTGAGGGACCAGAGACTCACGCAGACCTTTACGTGACTGCTCACCGGTAAAGTTGGTGGCTTCAAAGCCTGCAGTGCTGAGGATGCTGAGGATCACTTCGTCTTTGTGTTTCAGAGCATGCTGCCAGTGTACGATCAGGGCCATTTCTCTGTGTTTTTAAATCTAAAATCCGAGAGCTGAAATGTGAGCTGACTCCAAAAGTTAGTTTTATCATGTAAAGCGGCACGGCTCTCACATGCATTTACATCAACTTCCTGTCGTATGTGAAAGACGAGAAGCGTGAAGACTTGGAATTTCAGACAGCTGCACGTTTAACGGCAGCCTTATAAGCGTTTCGACACTTTCTGTGCTATTTCACAGCTCCCTTTGTGAGAAGTCTGCTGAGAGTTGATCACTATATCTAACTTCACCAATATTTATCCCTTTGACTCCATAGCAACATCCAGCATCAGAAATCAACTGAATCCAATCAGAGCAGCTAGGTCGGCTACACAAAAGCAACCCGCAATGGAAACACGACAATGCGGTGGGTCACCTGCTGAGCTGTGAAGGAGTGGAAATCCCTGGCAATGTGATTTTTGTTTCTCTTTGTGCATCAAATCACGGTGCCAGGAACCCTCCCCACCACAGCTGAGATAGAGAGGCTGGATCCCCTCTGCACCTCTCCGCCCTTCCCTGCCCTCCGTAAGGTTACATCCTCATGGGCTCCAGATGCTTTTTTCCCCCCACAGCAGCTGTGAAGCACCTGTGACCTGAAAGAAAGATGGAGAAAGGACAAAAAAAGATTTGAGATACTCCTGGGGAATAAAAACCTGTATATCAGAGCTTGAACTGATCTGATAATCTGTGATTCACTTCATCTCGCGTTTGTAACCCTGGAATGACAGATGATACAGCTTATCTGTGACCAAAAAAAATAAAGATTACATTTGCGGGGTGTGAGGAATGACTCTGCAGACTTTTTCTGCTGCACAGATCAGCAGGAAGCAGCAGATGTGGAGACTAGTCGGAACATGCAGAGCCAGCTACCTGGTCAGTTTGTTTAAAGGAACTCGAGGGCAAAAATAAAACACTGTTTGTTTGAAATGGCAAGGGCAATGCTAATCGTTTGGTCCTCCTGGAGTCAGTATACACACTATGAAATGATAGCTCAGGATAACAGGCACCAGAAGGAAATCTACTCCTTTTTTAAACAGAAAAGGAGCAAGAACAGCAAAGTGACTTGGTTTTGGTTTGTCTCCAATTAAACTGGAGGGTTTCAGGTCAAAGAAAACTGATTTGGGTTTCACCCCCAGTGCAGATTACGAGACAAAGGAGAAGAAAATAACCAATCCAAAGAATCTCCAGGTTTTGTTGTCTTGTTTTTTACATTTTTTTAAAATTATTCTTGCAAAATTATAACGTCACTGTGTATTATTATCCTTTGTTGTTCTTGTTTATGCTGTTTTTCAGGGAAAATTCCAGGCCCACCCTGGTGGGGAAGAAATAATGACAGGATTGTTGAGCAGCAGTGAGGGGGAGGTTAGGGCAGAGTCTGAACAGTTTCTCCTTTATCGCTTTTCGTACACCGCCACCGTCTCCTCTCCCTTCGTTTTAGAGCCGAAACCATCGAGACTTTTTCCATCATGCGATGCTAATCCAGATCAGATGAGTGATATAACCCAATTGTCTCATGCTTATTCCCTTTGTTAGCCGGATGAGAAGCTTAAAGCCACTCCTAGTGGCTGATTGTTAACTTTCAGGCTAAAGAAAGCAGCGAGTTCACAGAAAGACATTTCTAAGCCTCACTGATTAACGTGTTATGTCTGGTTTGCTAAATCTCACTTTTACAGCAGGGATGTGGGCCAGACTACATCTTGGCAGCTTCTTGGAGTACCTGATGGTTGAAAGGGTGAGTGAAAAAAAGAAAAATAGTCCAACACAGGTAAATAAAAGACACTTGCTGTGCCTCAAATTGTGTACCGTTATGAGTGCACACTGCAAGCACAGCTGCACAAAGGTCACCACGAGAACCTGAGTGGTTTACCCGTAACGATCCAAAGTCTGAGTGTGGAACAGTACACACTTCACACCTTCAACAGTTGCCGTCCAATTAATTTTCTCAGGGAGAAAATTCTCTGAACTTTCTCCCTCACAGTAGTCGGACTGTTGAGGGACTGAGCTGGGTTTTTTTAATTATTTTTTTTAAAAGCACTGGGTAAATCCTTTTACCCAGAATGATGATAGCACCATGCCAACCACTTTCTCCCACCACAGGAAAAATACATGATACGTTAATGCAGCTTATGAAAAGAGATTCTTTATCCCGGGAGTTTCACTTCCTGGTTAAATAGATGTTTAAATAAAACCAGGGTCAACTGAGCTGAACTCAACTGTGTAATGGGGACAAAAAAGCTGAAGAAGTAACATAAGAAACAAAGTAAAACTTACCAAATAAAATCACTGCTCAGACCAAAAGAGACAGATGGGGGAAAGAAACGGTAATAAATTAAGTAATTAGTTCTTGCTTACGTTAACTTAAATTTTTCCGTCTCTGGTTTAACTAAATAAATAAGCTAGTCAATGAAATAAACGATATACACAAAGTAAATCATTGCAATCGCTAATACTTCCTCTACTTAAAAGTGGAATGTGTTTTACTCATTGTTGCTAGGCGACACACCAAATCCCACCGGCCACAGGTAAACCAAGAAAAAAGAAATTCACCGTGTCTTACATACCAAAGTTACCTGAACTTCAAATCGAGGTGCTTTCGACTAATAAACACGAGTATGTTAAATGTTAAATGAAATCATATGCCACTGATGCATGAGGTTACTGTTTGTTTGGCGCCAAGTATGGAGACAAACTGTTCTATGTAGAGGAGGTGGGGTCAGACACTGAGCAAGCTGTAAATCTTTGCAAAACACCCACAGTCAAATGCTGCAATCGCCATTTCGATAAGGGCACAAGCTGCAGTGTTTGACTTGAGATGATAATAACCTGCTGCATGCAGTGGTAAGTACACATTGTGTAATATAAGGCTCAGTATGAGACACAATGAAAGCAGAATGAGAGACAGAGCCTTCAGCTCTCAGACACTTTCTCTACATTTAAGATCAGGCTTAAGACCCTTAGTTGCACTGTCCCATGATGCACTAAGTGTTTGTTCTTCGCTCTGTGTTCATACATCACTACTGTATTTAGTCATTAATAATTATTGAACTCTCTCCTTTTATCCTGCCTCTCCCTCTGGTCACTTCTCTTTCTCCTTTACCCCGAACTGGTTGCATCAGATGGCTGTCCCTCCCTGAGCCTGGTCCTGCTGGAGGTTTCTTCCTGTTAAGAGGGAGTTTTTCCTTCCCACTGTCACCAAGTGCTTTCTTATAGAGGGGTGTGTGATTGTTGGGGTTTCTTTCTGATATTGTAGGGTCTTTACGTTACAATATAAAGCACCTTGAGGTGACTGTTTTGTGAATTTGTGCTACATAAATGATGAGCCCACAGGTCACTTTTAATGCCATGTTTCATGGGAGCAGCTTTGAACTTAAAAACATTAATGTCCTTTACTCTACTTCAAACTTTTCTGACCAACAGCCAACTTGTTTTAGTGGCTAAGCTTAACTAGAAGTTAAAAATATCTGTGCCACACGTCTCAAAATGACCCCATGGCTAACATAAAGACATTGCAGGACCCCAAAGGCCTCTGTGCACATTTAAAAATGGCCTGCTGAGCCGGAGTACAGGCTGTGCAACTAACGAAGGCACGTCGAAGCCTTCCAGACAGAGAAATATGTCTGCCCTGTCAAGCACAGTTAACACTCTGCCCCTCCCTGCTAAGGAATCATGAATAAATATGTTTGTCGAGCTTGTGAGACGTTGAACATAAAGTCGTGCTTCACTGAACAGTAAAGTGGAATGAGGGATTGCCTTTGTGCACGTGCGTGTGTGCGCGCCGATCATTTGCATGAGTTGGAGCGCGTTTGTGTGTGTCTGTGTGAAAGAAAAGGAGAAAACAGTGAGTGTGAGTGAATGAAGGGAGTGGTCACGTCCTCCAACATATGTGACTCACTGTTTGTTTGCAGGGTGTGAAGGCTCGAATTTTGAGAATAGCTGGCGACATTACTGTCAGGTTTAAATTACTGGTGAAAAGGGATAACATATTTCTCTGGCAAGCGGGGCGAATTACAGGGTGGCACGCGGAAGTTAGACACGATAATGATGAAAATAAAATGTCATCAAAAATAATCATTAAAACGCACTCAAGAAAAACATATTTTACGATCGTGGAGTCATTTCCAGCAGCTGCTTTCGACCGTCGTTGCCATTTGTTGTGTAAGACTAATGTAATGTCTCCACATTGTGTGAGTGTCCACAAACATAATTCACAGCCTTAAGGAGCTTCTCGTTGCGCATGAGGCTGGTGGTGTGAACAAGTCACCGCATTTAGAAAGCGCAAGGTCTGCACTGCCAGCCGAACAAACTGACCTCATTCACGCAGTTTAGACGATCTGCTTGTTGGGCAAAAGACTGAAGGAGTCAGAGTGGAGGCAACACTGAGCTCAAGAGGCAGTTGAGCAATGTGAAATCAAGCAGATAGAGCCTCTGTAGTCTGCACACACACACACACACACACACACACACACACACGCACGCACGCACGCACGCACGCACGCACGCACGCACGCACGCACGCACACACACATTTGATATAAAACATGCAGACATAAAAAAAAATTCCACATTTCTTTGCTTCTCCATTTTTTTCGGCATTTGCTAAAAACGCACTCTATTCGGTTGCCATTGAGTGATGTATGTGGTGGCCAAAGGTGTAAGTTTCACATCTGAACGCTGAGCTGACGTCACCCAGCATCTCACACATTGGTGGTGTCATCTGTCAGCCTTCTCTTATACAAAGCAGCCAAAGTGCTGAGAGCGAAAAAAGGGAAACAAGAAAAGGAGAAAGAAATATGTATGTGAGAGTATATATGTGTGAGAAAGTGCAGAGCCGGATATCACGGTTTCGTTC
The DNA here is from genome assembly GCA_015108175.1 of Pelvicachromis taeniatus. Classification (NCBI taxonomy): domain Eukaryota; kingdom Metazoa; phylum Chordata; class Actinopteri; order Cichliformes; family Cichlidae; genus Pelvicachromis; species Pelvicachromis taeniatus. Next base: position 21,023 of record VURO01018177.1, read on the forward strand.
AGTGCAAGTGGTGACTTTATTTCTAATTAGACTTACATTGGCACCTTTATTAGGTACACCATGAGAGCCTAATAATTCAACAAGGTGCTGTAAACGTTCTTCAACGATTGCGATCCATATCGACATGATTGGGAAACGATTTCTTGATTCCATGTTTTGAATCTCTAATTCAACCACTTCTCAAAGGTGCTCTATTGTGATTGAGATCTGGTGACTGTGGAGGACATTCAAGTGCACTGAACTCAAACTCAAAATGATAGCAAAAAGTTTTTAAAGTGTCTAGAAAATATCCCCCACACCAGTACACAATCACCAGCAGACCATTGATATAAGGCAGGATGGAGCCATGCTTTTATGCTGTTTGTGCCATCTGAATGTCGCTGCAAAACCATCCAACACTTTTCCAGTCTTCTGTTGTCTGGTTTTGGTGTGCCTGTCAGGACCTACACCCAGTGTGGTCTTCTGCTGCTGTAGCCCATCTGCTTCATGGTAGGACATGTTTTGCGTTCATAATACTCTTCTTCATGTCTTGGTTGTAACTTGTGGTTATTTGAGTTACTGTTGCCTTTCTTTCGCCTTGAAGCAGTCTGTCCATTCTTCTCTCTCTGACACCAAAAAAGTTATTTTTACCCAGAGAGCTATGGCCATTCTCCATAAACCCTAGAGACGTTTGTGTGGGGAAATCACAGTAGATCGTCAATTTCTCAAACACTCAAAACAGCCTGCCTGACACCAACAACTGCACCACATTCCAAGTCACTTTTTTCCTTCATTCTGGTGCTCAGTGTACAAATACTTGAGTTGCTGCCATGTGATTGGTTGATTAGATATTTCTTAACAAGCAGTTGAACAGCTTTGTATTTTGACTGTCTGCCATTTCATTTTGCAAATAGCTTCAAACTGTCAGTTTACTTATTGTGTAACCACATGGTCACAAGTAGCATCTGCAGCAATCAAGCACCTTAATATGGTGGACAACCAAGCAATTAAAATGTTGGACAGAAGGCCAGTAAGATCATGCTATCCACATGTTCTTAAAATACTAACCTACATAATCATCTTTACCGGGTACTCTGTGACTTCATATTTCCTCTTAGAGCTTTTTTAAGTCAGTCATGCAACATGAACTGAGTGGTGTTGTTTTAGACCAGTCATGCAGTCGTGCACCTACAGACTCACCTAGTACTCTTCAGTCCGCAGTTATGTATTTATCTACAGATTGACTAAAGTTTGCATAAGTGTGGAAGACATATTTTAACGGCCCATCTGCAGACAGGCTTTCTAGGCATTGCTTAGGCTCTAAATGCTGTGGTGTGTTGGTGTTACATAGCTTTCCCTATACAAATAAACCATTATAACAGATCGCATTAGAAAAAGCCGTGGTTTATGGGTGCCATATAGTCACGCTCGAGCTCCACTGATGCTCTTTTGATGCAGCAGACTATAATGTGACTGTTGTCTCCACTAAGCTATGATTAAAGTGCTTGTTGGGTGGCTGACTTGCTTCCAAAGCCCCCCACCCCATAATTGAGTGAATCCTTCTAAACCTTGTGTAACTTTACAGAACACACCACATCAAGCTCCCTCGGTGACTGGTTAGTTGATTTTCAACTTCTTTTTTTCTATTTTCTTTTTTGGTTTCCTCAAACAACTTCACACGTGAGCAACCAAGAGAAACGCTGCCATTGTCTTCAAGGAGCGACTTGACCTAAATATATGTATCACTGTCAGCATATTTAAATGATGCTGCTGCTCCCGCCTTTCAACAACATCGAGAAGAAGCTTTTCACCCCCTCCTTTCAAGTGTCGCTGTTTGGAAGAAAAACTTGTAATCTGACATGTCACACTTCCTTTCGAGTATGCCTCTGCCTTAAAGATGTCAGTATGCCTCAGAGAGGTTCTGTAACTTTCCATAGCAGAAACACTCATTTTACTCAGGAACTGGTCACCATCGCTGAGCAATGAAGCTTCAGGCTTTGAAATCTGTACAAAGGTTTTTTCCAGTCTTTAAAAAAAAAAAACTGTGTCATTTTTTGTGTATAAACAAGAGCAACATCCTGTGAATGCCTTTGAGGAAAGATCGCCATTATTCTTGTGTTTCAACACCTATCGCGACTTGTCCTTCTCAGTAACAGCTGGCTTTTTGTCTCCACCATGACGCTATCACCCACAACACTTTATCTCCAACCCGTTGCTACATATAGGACACAGCTGACAGATAACCCCCCCCCCCGATCTCAACCAATCTATCGTCTGTAGGTAACTAAAGACCCCATGGGCATTAAAAAGTCATTACCAGTGTTCGTTGGGTCTGGGCTTCATTATTTAGCTCATTAAATCACTCATTCTCAATAAACCAGCCCTCACATGTGACTGATGAAAGGAGCAGACATCAAGCAGGAGCTTTTTCCACATGTCCCATTAACAATAATCCACTTTGCATAGCGTTAATGCAATTTGGCAGAGATGTAATTTCATGCAAAATCAATCATTACCAACATTTTCTTGGAAAAGAAACAAAAAGAAGACAGAGACTAAACAGATTTGGGAATTATACGTTAAAAAGCACCTGGTGCTGAAGCACATGAACGCTATCTTTAAAGAGGAGCTCACTCACCTCATAAGAACACAGCAGAAATGAACACCCCCCCCCCAAAAGATCTGGCCCTCTGCTCTGAAAGGAACATGATCGATTATAAAGCATGAGCGGAAATGGCACGGCTGCATTAAAGCCTCTCTGAATCTGATAGTAGTAGCTATTTCAGCTATTAGCTAATAGCTGTGGCTGCACTGATAACATTTTGACTGGAAGGGAAAGACTTTCAGCAAGAACCTGAGAAGAGCTGAAGCCTGAGGGAGGCGTCGGTGCAAACGGAGACAAAAAATGACGCACAAAAGATGGCACGATGTGGTATGCGAAGAAGCACGTGTGCCCAGGTGACGCAGCACTCAGAGAGATAAACGCAGATGAGGCGACGTTAGATTGCCCGGGTTTGTCTGAGGACAGTGAGATTTATCATCACTGCAATTAATAAAGTTAACTCTAATAAAGCCTCTAACTGCTCTGTGCTAAACCACGCACTATTTTAATTTGTGCCACACCCTAGAAGTAGTCTTGCTGTTGTTTGAGACAGCTCAAAGACTAAAATCCTGACCTAGCTGCTTATGCGACTGTGAAGGAGGCTTGGGAGCGAGCCCCGACAGACTACTGAGATGCATCCGTCAGCATGGCGTGTGAGAAGGCCAGGAGGAGTTGGCGTGTTCGGATTGTGACCTCTGTAACCGACAAGCTCCCTCCCACTCCAAGCATGCGATCCCTCCACAAACCGAGGCCTGTTTTTCCATCACACATGGCTTCAATTGGACGCTAACTGCTGCCGCTGCTGCTGCTGCGTCTGCAGCTCGGAAAAAAACAACAACAACAAAAAAAAAAAACAGCAGCAGCAACAGCCAGGCATAGCACAACAAAACTGATTATGAAATCAGTGACTAGCAAACAAATGGAACTGGCAGTGTCACCGAGTCGTTTGGCAGAAGAGGAAATGGCTGAATTGATATTTTGAAAAGTCTTTGTCAGTTTGTGCACAAGCTGTGTGTGCGCTGATGTGTGCGTTTGTGTGTGAACAGGCCTGCATTTAAAGTCTTGCTCCAGCGCCAACAAGGCAAGCTGTTTACTACTTGGTTGGTCGTAAAATGTAAATATGCATCAGTCGGAGCACTATCAAAGGCTCCTTCATTTGGTTGCTGGCTAAGATGGCTTTGGATGTGTGCTGTAATTGCCTCGGTTCAGACAGAAATTCTCTGTGGTGGGCGAATGGCCGGGCTGAAAGAGCTGAGGGAAACCATGCTGTCCTGTACATTCTAAAATTCTGCAGTTGATCTGAGGGGAAGCAGCGGACACACAAAGTGCAGGAAAACCATCAGAGAAGGGAGAAGGGCCATGTGGCTGCACACACAGGACACAGACACACACACACAACAAACTACTGTGGAATCACACCAGAGTGCATTTGCAGGGGAAAACACATGCACACAGCACACCACACAGGCACGCACGCACACAGACACATGTGTTCCCACTCCCACACAGACTCTATCAAACGACAACAAAATTAGCAGCTGAGTCCAAATAACAAACATCTGCTCATTGTTCAGGAGACAACGCCCATGTCAACATCTGCCTCGAGGAGGGAATCTGAGCTGTTTGGCCCATTTCAAGTTTGAGCGTTGCTGTCTAAGACCTCAAAGGCAAGTCTGGCTACTAAGCAGCCACCTTTGTAACACCCCTGGGGAGTTACCAGCTAACCAGGACAGGACTATGTTTAAATAAAGACCAGTAACATCGCTCAGTGCCACCGAAAGCTGCATGCATAACAGCCACATAGACGCTTGTATAATGTAATAAAAAATGGTTAAAAGATTGGTGACTTGGCCTAATATACGGTTATAAAGCTTTTAGCCTACTATTTAACGTCATTTTATGGTTCAATCTGTAAAATAATTTCTGACGTGTCCCTGTGTCATCCCATCAGATCACTTTAGCAAATGCTAAATCATGCTATGGATATATTAAGCCAATTAAGCCAAGATTTGTTATTCAAAGCAATGTCTGCGTCCCACCAGATGGCACTTTGTGGGGGGGGGGTTTACTTGATGTTTCTAGTAAAATATTTGGAACAATACAGCATAGAAATATGATCCAAATGTTGCCAGGAGCTGTGGATCGTTCAGACTTCTCTGTTCTTATTCTGGCAAACTCATGCGTGAGTCACAACCCGACCCAAGAAGCAGAGACGAGAGGATAATACACTTCCGCCTGTATTCCCTGATTGCGTTTTCCAAAATGGTAAAATCTCGGTCCCGATTGTTTTGCGTGGTTTTTCTAAAAGTTAAGAGAACACTTACACATGTGATCACACATCTGACTGCAATGAATGAAAATCTTTACTGATATGTTTGTCTATGAAGATAAAAGGCTGGATTCAAAATCACACACACCGACAAAAGAGTTAAAAAGTTTAAAATAATGAATTATTTCCCTAAATTTTGAGCAGTGCATACTGTATATGTATACTATATGTATAGCGGTTAATGGTTGATGCTCATAACAAACATGACCAAAGATTTAAACAACAACCTCAATATGGTAATCTCAGGCACACAGCTATGTCATTGACGACAGAAGCCCCACCCCTTTATTGTTCACAATCTTTTGTTTCTGATGTGCAACCAATCAGAATAAAGTTGGCATAAAAGGCGGGCGAGTCTTAGAAGGAGAGGAGCTGAAACTTCTTGTTTAAGTCGACAGACCGTATAAAAAAGGGACGTGGCTTACGGAGCTGAAAAGTGAAACCAGGGTGGGAATTGAGCAATATTGTTGGATGCAAAAAACTAATTCAGAGCTTATAAAAGTCGGTGGGAAAACAGCTCTCTGGCTTAAACTCAGCTGTAACTTTCCTGCTGGGTTTATGAGCGCAGTCGCTCATTTTGGGTCATAATGAATAAAACATTGAGGTCAGTTGGTAAATTTTAGTCCTGCTTTAGAAAGGGTTATCCAGGGTTATGTGCATTGCCTTATAACTTCTGACTGACAAGTCATTAGCAAATGAGCGTGCGGTTTCACACTGAGTCCCACCCCTCACTCGTCACATCTGGTTTCAAAACAACAAGATGATGATGGTGAAAGCAATCTCGAGGCTTCAAAAACGTGACTTCAAAAACCAGCGGGTGACATCACTGTAGCTACGTCCATCTTTTATACCGGCTATGTCTGAGAAGGAGGAGAAACTGTGGCCCAGAACAAGATAAATTAGGATTACTTTGATATGTGAATCATGTAATGTGACTCTAATGGTTTCCAAGAAATGATGAGCTGTGAATAAGCAGAGCAGGTTCCCTTTAAGTTACTTTAATTTAACCGTGTGGCATTGTCGTATGTGAAAATAAAATGTCTGTATCTTGATTGTGCCTGACAAGGTTTAGATTATGAGTTAACTCTTTTGCAACAACACAGCTGTCTTGATACATTTCCAAGGTTTGCCTTTCATAAAGCAGATCGTCTTTCCCGGCGGATGGGGTGAGAAATCAGTTTTATTTGTTGTGAGAGAATTTTCCCAGACATTTCTATTTTTTAAGTGTTTTTTTTTTTCCTCCCAGATGTTCATTTATTCGGGTTGTTATATTCGATTTCATGCGGGGCAGGTGGCACTGTGTTGCTTACTTTGTTTGGATAAATAGTCGCTGGTTTTATACTGGAGGGCTGATGAGAGCTGCGAGACTCAATTATACGCCTCAGCTGGGCAAGAAAACAAAACTAATGGCACAAAGTCGCAAAAAAAAAAAAATCACTAAAAGATGCTTACAGTGCAGAGTCGGGTATTAATTCATGGTCTGATTACCATTGCGAGTGCTCCATTAACTTTTCTTTATTAGCTCAATCAACCATAAAGAATCCTCCACATACTCGTGTTAAAACAATATCACGTATATATACTGCAGAATTGAATTTGAATACATTTACATTTATACAGCTTCTCTAAGCACATGCCCTTAGCCTTGCCCTTGTGTAACATGTCTCTTGCACATGGGAACAACTGACTGATTTAGCAGACCCAGATAAAGCCTTGGAGCAGGTTCAAATATTTGAACTATTTGTCCAAAAATGTTCCATGCACTTGGCTTTAGGGATAGTTTATCAAATCAAACTCCTTCTCCAAATAGTGCTGAGATTATGGCATTGTACAAAACCCCCCTCAGTCATGAGTTTTCTGAGGAAAAGTGCTGTTACAGCAGCCTGAAGTCTTGCAGGTGTGTGTGTGTGTGTGTGTGTGTGTGTCTGCGCTCAGGTATGTGTGAAATATCTGTTCTTCTCTTCGCAGGGATAAAAATAAAACCCAGGTTTGTTCAACTTTTATAAAAAACCTTTATTGATTTAGAATCACAAAATCCACAGTGTTGCGCTTTAAAGTCGCCTTGACTAAACGGAGACGATAGTTTCCATTTAAGCCGAAAACAAGCAGCCAGATTAAAGCTCCCATGTGAGATATCTCCAGCTGAAAAACCAGCTACGTGTTTGTCACACAGACAGATGCACTGTCTTCCCTAAAAGCAGTCATGAAAAGACCAAAGCTGTAGCAGGATAAACACCCTAACATCACACTGATGGCTTTGATCAAACGTGTTATCTCGTGTTTGTGAAAAGTCAGCTGCCAAAGGAAGCGGTGTGGAAGGAAAAAAACACAAAGACAGTGCAACTAATATCATTTGGAAAAGGAACACTGAAGTCACAGAAGGAAGAGACTCAAAGGGAAAAAGTGTGTGAGAAAAGCATGTGAGAGACAGAGAGGGGTGTTTGCCACTCACCATGCCCACAGGTCCGCTTTTGCTACATGGCAAGTCTGAGTCACCTCAGAGTTCAGATGAGGGTATGCACTAAGTGGAAGAGTTGACTCTTTGGGAAGGACCCCACTGACCGATTTCCCGGCTGACTAACTAACCGTCTGACTGGCTAATGACTGACTAGACAACTGCAATGCCGCCTGACTGACAGCCAGGCGGTGCCAGCGAGGTCCAAGAATTGCTCGGCGGTGAAATCCTCTGAGCCCGGCTCTCCCTCTTGAGATCTCGCTCCCAACGCTGTCCTGTCCTGTCCTGTCATGTCCTCCTCTGTCCAGGGGCCGGTTCCCTGAGCTCAACGGCCCAGACAGGAGCAGTGAGACTGGGGGAAATTAAGATCTCTTCCCCCTCCTCGTTCCCACAGTCAGCCAGGAGAGGAGAGAAGATCGCTCTGTTCCCATAGAGGTCAGATGTGGAGTTAACACACCCGGCCAGCTGGTTGGTAACTGCTGCCTGCCTGCTACTGGAGTTGCCTCCCTCCCCCTCTCTCCCTCTGTCTCTCCTCCCTGCAAACCTGATAAATCACTCTGGAGACACAGCAAGAGCACCGAGCCACTCAGCCACTCACACACACACAGTCAGGAGTTACAGTAGAGAGAGACTTTCAACCATTGTCCCAGGAGATCCATATGAGAGTCTGGAGGCAGAGCTGCCAGATCTCCTCCTTCCTCCCCTCCCTCCATTCTTCCCTCCCTCCCTGCCTCTCCTCTTACATTCCCCTCTCTAGTTTTTTTCTTTTTACAGCCTCTGCTGAGACGCTCTTATTGTGTGGCAATTGCATTAGCCTTTAGTGAGCGATGTATGGCTTTTAGTGTCTAATGCAGTGTTGTGTCTCCCCTTCTTTATCTTTCTGCTTATCTTTCTTTCCTCTCTCCCTCTCTCGCTTTCTCCGTCTCTCGCCCAAGTGTCTATCAGTTTGACATGTACACGTATGCACAGACACCTCCTCTCCTTCCTTCATTGCAGTTTTTCCTCCTTCTTCCGTGAGTTATCCCTTAAAGGAACACGGTCTTTCTTTCTTTCTTTTTCACTCGCGCAGGTGCTTGGGTACTCTGAGGGAGTCCAGGTGCAGGATTATATTTCTGGAAGCTGAGAGGCATCGATTGTGTTTCTCTGTTTGCGTTGTGTTTGTCTCGAATGTTTACCTGCTATTACAGGACTAATGGTCTAATGTGCCTTTGCAGGAGATAAGTCTGTTGAATCAATGAAACGGCAATGGGCAGAAAACCCATTTAACCACTTACGATCGCAAACGTTAAGAAGCAAATTTTTTTCACGAATCCTAAAGGAAAGATCAGATGAGTTGTTCCCACTCGATAATGGGACTATGCTAAGCCGTTTTATTTAAAAATGAAGTCAATTACTGTGCTTTGATGGCATGCATATAGTCTACAGTGTTAAATGTGCCGTGAAGTGAAAATGTGAGTTCTTTATACTGCTTCTGTCGGGGGGTGACTTAAAAATCGGTTATAGACTGCTGCTTTGAAGCCAGATATGAACATACTTGAACGGCGGGGTTACTGAGGTTTTGCAACTTAAATGAACTTGTTACACACACCTCCACACTGGTCTGTGACCATCCAACAAACACTGGTCGTAAGCAAGCATTGTATTCCCTGTCAAGCCTCTCTCTTGTATATGGGACTATTTCTTCTCTTGGGAAGAGACTGGTTCTTACGTAGGGCCTTTCTACTGTACTTGAACACTCAAAGATCTTTATATAGCACGTCTTATACATGCATTGAAATAAGCACTTTCTACATCTCAGTGCACAATCGGACTAAAATGAACCTTTGCCATGTAACTTCTGATTAGTGGCCACATCCACAGAAGATGCCAACTCGCGTGAAAACACTTGCTAACTGCTCTCTGAACAGTAGCGAAGCTGTGAAGAGTGTGACTCAGACAGTCCTTCCCTTAGCTTCTAAAGTAATGCTTGTTTATCACAATGCCTCCATAGTGTAGTGGATAGAAAATGTGCTTGGCTAAGCAAAAGATACCTAGTTGGAGTCCAGCTGCAGACAGAAATTCCCTTTGGGGTTGTGTTAAAAAACAAAAACTTAGATATAAACAATTGCAACTTATATTACACATACTGTTGAATCTATTTCCTAAATTTGTGCTCTTCTGTTTTTTTTTTTGCTGTTGGGAACCTCGCCCCAAAAAAGGAAAAGAACGTTTTTCATTGTTTGAGAGGGAGAGGTTTAACAAATAGTCAACACTAAACCAAAGTTCACTTTATCCACCTAAATCAGTGGGTTAAAGGCAATTCATCTCCAACTTTGTAACCTAGAATCACGTGAAAAAATAAACTTCCTCCACTTACAGTCCAGGCATCTCTGTGTCCAACCCAGTAAATCACTCTGTCAGCTCAGCCGGCGGAGGGTCGGCAGTGTTTCATCAGCAGGCGCGATGCAGCAGTTTGGGACGTGGCCTTTCAGTCTGACACCACAGAGTGACAGGAGGCCCTGCAGATCTTGTAAGTAGAAAGTCACGACTTTTATCCCCAAAACAGTGAGTCCAAAACAACTTTCCTGTCCTTCTTGAAGTGTTTTAAAGCACAGATTCACTGCTATAAAAAAGTAAGTTTTGATCAAATAGTTCCACTTTGTTAAAAAGTAGAATATAATGCCACTGAGAAGAAGATATAAGGAGCAAGTTTTTTTTTATAAAATGCAGCAAGGACATACTAATGATGCCCCTCCAAGCTGGAAGCAGCTTCCAGTGGCTTCAACTGCTCCCTGTGTAAATCTAAAATGATTAGAGGGCAGCAGCAAAGATTAGACAGTATTTCAGAGGGTATTACGTGTCCAGACATAACATTTATTAATTAAACTCTTGTGTTCCCTTTGAAGTTAGATAATATCTTACAGCAGCAGTTTGGAGGACGAGAACAGCCCCTGCAATGTTCTCCCATTTCCTACAATAACTCACAATTTCATACCTTATCAGTGCAATCTGTCATTTCACTGCACAAAATTAGACTCCAGAGTTGTTGTTTTTTTCAGTCCTCGCTTTTCTAAGTGCTGACCTAATAGCAGAGGAGGCTGCCAGTGTATTGCGTTTCTCCCGAGGAAATGACGCTTTCTGTGATAGTCACTTAAAATTACATAAAGACATATTTTCTTATTTAACCCCAATAGTACCTTGCTGTCCAGATACTGTAGGTTTTATTTGCACACGTCTCCACCCAACAATTTGGTTTGTGGTTCGTACACAGACTGATGTTTTTAGCCTTTATTAGGGTAGAACAGCTGAGAGAAGACAGGAAAGACTCAAAGGGAATTGCCTCAGGACACATTTGCACCTGTTGTTCTGGATCAGCGAGCTATAACAGCACCTGGAGAGGTGCTGATGTTTTAACAGGACCCAGAGGTGTCACATTATAAACCAGTGGGTACCCCCTTTTATCATTTTTCATGTGCTTGGTGCAGGGTAATCCAATGGGTGTTGCTCACCACCAGAAATAGACATGGGCAAAGGTTCGGCTGGTGCCGTTACTGTTGCAGAGCATGTAAGGACAGCCAACTGTAGTAATCAAGGACATTTTGCAGATATTAGAGGATTACTTTGTGTTGTTTTATGAAAGGTTGTATCATTAAGTAAATAATGCCATCCATCCATCTTCTGCCGCTTATCCAGGTTGTGGGGGAAGTCTAGGCAGACCAGACTTCCTTCTTCCCAGCCACCTCCTCCAGCTCTTTCAGGGAAACACCAAGGTATTCCCAAGCCAGTCGAGAGACACAATCTCTCCACTGTGTCCTGGGTCAGCCTTGCAGTGTCCTCCCAGCAAATCTTGCCCAAAACACCTCATCTAGAAGGCATCCATGACATATCCTAGTAGCTCTAATCAGTCCCTCCTGGATGACTCAGCTCATCACCCTATTTCTAAGGTAGAGCCTCGGAAGGAAACTCATTCCCGCTGCTTCTATTTCCCATCTCATTCTTTGTGTCACTACCCACAGCCTATGGGGCCGTAGGTGAGAGCAGGAATGTAGATTAACAGGTAAATCAAAAGCTTTCATGCTCAGCTCTCTCTTTACGTCAACAGACCGGTAAAACAACTGCTGACATCGCTCTAATCTGTCTGTCAATCTCCGCCTGCACTCTTCCCTCACTCATAAATAAGCACATAAAGGTACTCCTTCACTTAGGGTTTTTCTTCTTCTTCACATCTGTCTCAAAATGAGACAATTTCATTATTAAAATATAGTCTGTATTTTATCTGTGAGCACCAGTGATTAGTTTTGTCATTCTGTGCCCTGCGACACTGGCTTTTGGCACCCCCGTAACAAGGCTGCTGAACGATGATGGGAGGAAGATGCTGAGCTGTCTTAATGTTTTTCTGGCTTTCAGTGTATCAGTGTTGACTTCAGATACATTACTCTGTAGTGATTGGTTAGGGGAGTGCTGCAAGTGGGGAAATTTACCTGCACCACCACGAGGCGTCATGAATCCTGCATTGACACAGCACATTTCCATATTAATATTTTACCAGCTAGTAAGTAACCACAGGGGACTGCACTATTTAGCAGCTAGAACAAAGAGATTTTTCTCATGAGTATGTGCTCCTAGTGGGGGCTGGAGCCTATCCCAGCTGTCTTAGGACAAGAGGCTGGGTACACCCTGGACAGGTCGCCAGTCTGCCACAGGACTAACACATAGAGACAGACAACCATTAGCACACTCATTACCAGCAATTAAGGAAGTCAGAGTACCCACGCAAACACGGGAGAACAGAGAGAAAGACACCAGCCTGATGGTGGAAGCCAACTCAGGAACTGGCAACAGTGCTAACCACCGTGCTGCCCCAGAAACAGACATGGGCAAAGGTATTTTATTGTTTACCTGATTCCTGATTCTTCGTATTCCAGGGGTTTAAACTCTTTCGTAATTTCTATCTTACTTTTGTCTTTTTTAATCACCTTGTTTAATCTTTTGGATTGTCATTTGTTTGTCCTGTTATTCTGGTTTCTTTTCAACTTTTGTTAAGCTTCCCCTGTTTTGCCTTGAATCTTGTTGTAAAGTCTTCATCTCTGTGTTTCCCTGTGAAGCTACTTCCTGTTTTAATTTGGATGTCCTTTGTCTCACTGTCAGAAATTGGTTTCACATTGTTTCCTGTGTCTCATCATACACACACACGCACACACACACACTGTAGTTGTTCATGTATGTCTGCAAGTACTTACTAACTACTAAGTGAGCTACAGGAAAATTTGAAGGAAATTGAGAAGGTTTGCATTCAGAATATAAGCTGTAGCATCTCCGGACCTTCCCTTCGTGTTCCCAGCCAGTTCTGTGTACCTTCAGTTGGATTTTTGCGTTGTGGACGTTTCTCAGCCAATATAAAGGCTTTCTTTGGGTTAACTTAGCCTGTCTGTAATTCTATGCATTTGCTAATAAGGTCAGTATGTCAAGTCTATAACATAAACAATACATCACTTTGTTTACTGCCCGCATGTGACCAAAAATACCAACATGCATCTATAGCACTGCAAACTGTCAGCAGTTTAACTTTCTGCTAAAATATCTGCATGCCAAGGAGCTTGATTTTATTCACCTCTGGCCACAGAAGTGATTGAAACACCTGAAAGAAATTATTTGAATGGGTGAGCGAATACCTTTGGCAATAAAGTGCACGAGAGATGTTTGGAAATTGTGTTATTTTGACCCATAAATTTTAAATTTCATCACTTTGTCACTTTCTTCATGTTGGTTCATTTCTTTTAGGTTGTTATTTAAGTCTAATCCAGTAACACTGCTATTCAGCCTTCGGATGGTATTTCTTGTAAACATGAAATTTAGATCATGGTTGGAGAAATATGTCAATTTAAGCATAATTATTACTATAATTTTGCCCTGTGACCGCTGGGAGAGCATCCAGCCCCCTGTGACCCTAAGATGGGTAAGCAGGAAAGATGATGGATGGATGTTTTTCTGTTTCCATCTTTCTGCCAAACGTATAGGAAGATTATTGCATTCTTATGCCTGCTTACAAATGTCTTGGCTCAGTTGATTTTCTTACTTTGGAAACAGTCTTCAGTAAAAACCAGAGGGCATGCGGGCAGAGATTCAAAGAGCCGCCAACTATGCTCAATGGACTGGTCGCGGTAATAAACTGCGGACAGCATTTTCTTCAGATACTCAGAGGGAAGAGAACACTGGCTCAAAGAAAGTAAAAGTAAAACAAAATCTCTGTGTTGAGGTGAAGGCAAAAATGTACAAATATTTATAAGACAATGTCAAATAAAGCCCGACTGCAGTTTATTACCATCTAGCTTGAAAACTGCAACAATTAATCGCGATTTCTGAGAAAAAAAGTTTCACGGGACGAAAGCAGACGTGGCACAAATACATTAAGTGATAACACCTCTGCATAAAACAACCCACGTTTTGAGGCAGAAATGGATGCTCGTTTCTCGAGCCAAGGTGCCGATGTCCGTCTCCGTTTTTCACATTTTCCCACTGGACTTATTTGTTTGTTTAAACTGTCGTGAAGCATTCAAAATTTCCAGCAGACTAAGCCAGGATAAAACAAAGATGCAGGGTGAACGACTGGGATCAGACGCTCTGAAACCAAACATTTACTGAAATACCAAGCAGAGTGGATTTGCAGCACTTAGCTGCACATGGCGATGTTACAATATATACACAATGTTTCACATTGTTTGTATGATGAGGTCTCGTTTTCTTTTTGAAAGAAAGTAGTTGGACGGTAATGTTTTCCTTTTACGCCATGAACCAATATTACTGCATATAAGGGCGCTGGAGACACGGTGCCAAGCAATTATGTTTTCTTATTTTCCCATGTGACTTAAATCAAGATATGTGCTTTCCAAAGGTAATTTTTCACTGAAAAACTCAGGGCTTTTGTTTATTTTGTCGTTGGCAGCAATCTCCCAACTTAATCGAAGGTCACGGTTCGTCTTTGTGGAGAGATGGGAGTGGTTTAACCCTCTGAGGATACAGACGTTAACTAGCACTCATCTCAGACTGATCCTCCACCTTCAGTGGTTTGACGAAGGGACAAACATAGACCTGTGCAAGACAGCAGACCAGAAACCTATGGCAGTACGGGTTAAAGGCAATGGATTGCACATACTTTGTTTGAAGAACCAATCAAATACCACTGAACAATCTCTTGACTGGAATCCACGAGGAAAGCGAAGAAGATGATGCTGCAGACAGACATGGATGGGAAGTCTCACGGATGAGCTGAAAGCTGCTGGGCAACGGCCACAGTAACAGCCATAGACTGCAGGAAGTGGAGACAAACTCTTGAGGCCCTATGCTCCTCAAGGTGTAAGAGAGGACTAGGCAAGTAAGCAACCCCCTGAGTGTGGTACTGAAATCACAAGTCCATTCATGAATTTTCTGTCTTCCTGAATATTCCTTGATCCACTACAGGTTTTTGCAAAGCGGAAGCATTCAGCAAGCACAACATCACATTTATTAAGTGTCAGACCACTTAAACCAGGGGTACTGAGTACTGAGGCACCATAGTGAGTAAAAATCACCAACACTCTGCTGACTCAACTGCAATAACACCGACTCGTGCTTTCCACACAGCTTATATTCCATTCAGTAAGCAAAACATTAGGTGGATGTATTTAAAGAAAAAGTTATTTATTCCACACAAAACAAAATAATAATCAAGCTTGCTTGCATTACCTAATTGAACTTAGCACACCATATGCCTTAAGTAATGTTTTATTAACTAAAATGTGAGCTGATGAAAGTGCATCCTGTGACACAAGTCAGTAGGCAAATATTTAAGGTCTTTGCTTTCAAAGAAATACATAAAGTAGCAGATATGAATACATATCTAAAAATGATGAAAATTCATATTAATTATAGGTCACATCCAAGTTTTATACCATGTTTTGTGACATAACTTATTGATTATTTTTTAATAGCAAATGCTGAAAATAAATAGAACATATGATTTACATTTGTTCACTTGTTAGGGAGAAATATTTTTGTTGTGTCTCGCTTCTGCTTTTTCCCGCCAACCATGATTTGATCTTGAACTGCACACTGTTAGGGCAGAAAGATCAAGAGGTGAGGCTGATGAAAGACCAGAGGAGACAGGCAGCAGCAGGGTGGGCTGAAGACAGTGCCAGCCGGGATGCCATGCAGGGTGCTGTGCCAGGAAAAGAAGCCTACGCAAGAAAACGTGGGCGGGACACAAGCATGCATGCACAGACACATATTTATGCACGCACACACTCATTATACACAAGCTTTTCACTAAACAGAGGCATGAACCAAAAATTTGCAAGCATAAATGCAAAAACTGAACAGGCACATGCATACAAGGATTTCAGTGGACACCCAGCTACACATCACACACACGCACACACACACACACACACACACACACACATAACCTATGCAAATAAGCTCCAGAGGCTCCATGGCATGTGGCAGATGCCCAGTTCTCCAGCCCACATCCTGTTTCCAGACCAAACCAGAGCTCGCCTCCTCACCCAGGGCAGCAGCACATGAAAAAAAATGACACTGAAATATCACATTTTTTAAAAAGTCTATCGTCTCTGCTTCTCTTCTCAGTGCCAAATTGAAATTACTCTTAATCTCTTTCAGTTGATGTATGTTCCCGTGGATGTTTGTGGCTGTATGAGCTTAATGATATTTTTCAGAATCTCTAAGAGTGTTTGAGTTGTTTCAAGCATGGCGGAGGTTTGCTTTAATTGGACGGACATCATATCGTTAAAGGCTGCCATATTTTACGGTGCAGCCCCTCTTCGCAGCAACAATCATTTCACTGACCGTTAAAGCACCTTCTCTGCAGCTGTACTCTATTGTTAGCCAGATACAGTGAAAGTAACTGGAATAGAGGCCAACACACACACACACACAAACAGAACGAGGCATGCTTGATAACTGTTTCGAGTGAAAATCGACACATGTGTTCCCCAAAGCTCAGGGACTTCTTGCTGTAAGCCTTTAAAGAGAGGGATTGTGTGTGATGCATGCTGCCCGGAGGGCTCGCTGTCAGACCTCTCACTCTGTTCTTTCCCATACTTCTCAGGCAGGAGGTCATCTGTAGCTCAGTTTATAACAGACTCCGCGGCCATATGTGTGTATGTTTCGAATGCCCTCACTTCTCCATTGCTATGGATCGCTTACTTTTTGTTTACTTTGACCTTTTTCTGTTTTGTTCATTCGTCTTTTTGCCAACAGCCGTTTTCATTTGTCATGGCAGCAAAAACACAGGTGAAACCAATAACAACAACAATGGCTCAGTTAAGTTTAGGCATCTCAGTTTATCCTTGACAGTGAGTCATCACGCTGAGCTCCACGATGATGTAAACATGTAAAATTAAACTTCAAATGAACAGAGAGGTAGTGAAGTGAGGCAGATTAGCCACTGGGACAGATCACAGAGGCTTTTCTAGACCCTTCAACCAACACACTAGTTATTTTTGCGATTCCAATATCCAGCTATAGATGTGGGAAATCACTAACAGTTGGGAATTTAAGAGGACTCTGAAAGGGCAAAGAAAAACTGAGATATAGGGGACAAGGTGACAGACTAGAAGGAGGTAGGAAATGGGAGGTGAGATAAAAAGATAGCAGGTAGTTAAAGTGTGAAGTAAAGGTGTACAGGAGAATGCCATGTAGGGAAGAGTGAGCATGTAGGGAAACAGATGATAAAAAGCTGTATGGCTCTTCCCAGCGGCCCTGCCTGTATGAGGGGATCAGGGGGAAAAAATCCTCAGGGACTAACTGAACTATTCGCTCTTCTGCCGCCACATCTGGATGACACACCACTGCCCGGCATCAAAGGAAAAGAAGCGGTGGACAGCTAGACAGGTGCTGGAAGAGTATGCCACACATACTGTACACAGATATAGGAATAACCCTGTATATGTACAGTACGCATGCACACAAAAGACATTTATGTACAAACGCTACCAGCTTTTTAACTTTCGTGCCAGACGCTATGAGTTTTTATTCTAATGAGATGTGAAGACCATTCGGCACCCGTTTATCTTTTTAGAAGAATAAAAAAAGAGAAGAGTTAGTCAAACACGAAGGTGGGTGCCATTAAATAAATACAAAAGGAGGGTGGTTCAGTCAGGCAGCAGTCTCTGTGCCTGGAAAATGAAGCGAATGCAAAAAGTGCAGTTCCTAGAATGGCCACTTGAGGTTGGTTATAAAAAGTGAGAGGCCATTAAAACTACCAGTTGCTAGGGAAAACATTTATTCTCTGACTGGTTGGCAGTGGTTTCTTGAGCTTGCAAAAAACAGTGCTGCACCAAAAACCTTGCAGGGATTGCCACGGTTGCCTGTAGTTTTTTATGTTTATCAGCAAGCACTTGCCAACTACTAACTGAGGAGGTAGGAAAACTTGGAAAAATGTACCGCAAACCAGAAATAGAGAAGATTTGCCTTTTATAACGCACCAGATGTCCAACTTTTATTTTGAAAGGCAAACAAACTCCATTTCCATTTTGTGCCATGCTTTTCAGTTTCACTACAGCTGAGAGAGTAGCTGGACAATGTTTGTGGACAAGTCTGTCAATTCAATTCAAACGACAATCATAGCAATATGCAAAACAATTACTAGAAGGATTTTGGTAACATGTGGGGAATAAATGGTTTTCTCTAGCGACAGCTGGTTGACAGAGGGCGGCGCTGACTGGTCTGTAGCCCATTGTGACTGGAGCTTTAAAGGCTTAAAACTGCTTTAAATTTCATTCAGCGCACTGCAAAATTTCCATTTTATCAAGGTAAAATTTTATAGTGCTTCATTAAACGTGACCAAAACAGTCAGCTGGTTTTAAGGTGGTCAGGTGGAAGGAATTCACTGATCTTTCATCAAAGGTCTAAGTTGTACTAACAGCCAACCCATGAAGCTTGTGGTCCAGTTCTTTGAGTGAAAGGTTAGTATTTTATTTGTATGTTGGAGTGATAAAAAGTTTCATGACATCACAAGAGGAAAGAAATAAAACAAACTTTTTCCTTGATAGTAAAAACAGACTTCCCCTTGCCACTGATGGGTCAGAAACTCCCCACTTGGGGCCTCCTCCAATGCCATTTCATTTTGTTAAATCAAAAGTTAGAGAGCTTAGGAAAGTAAAGAATGAGTCCGTCCTGGATTCTGATTGTACCGGGTCTTTCTGCTGGTGTGATGACATTAATAGATTTTCTGTAACCTCTGCCTATTTTTTGCTTTTCCCAATCTATCACTTCAACACGTGGACACTGCACAGGTTGAACTAATCACTGCACAACACTACAGGAGGCTCACTGAAGCACATGTTGGACTGAGCACCCAGTGGGGTATTCGGAGCGCAGCGTTCCCCAGACAGACATTCCTGGGTCCCCCCCACCCCCAGCCCGGCGCTGCTCCTCTGCCTGCCGCCGGTGATGGATGGGCTGTGAGGGATGATGAATCGGCTCCTGTCAGGTCCTCAACACATCCTCATCTGGGATTCAGCCATAAGGAGAAAGCAGCAACACCACCATCATCCTACATTGTACTTTAAAATGCAGTTTCGCCTTGAGATAAAACGGTCAATGACACACTGCATTACGAGGCTGCACGAGAATAATGTGTGTAAATGCTGATGCAAGATTGTTGCTCTTAGTGATGGGCAGCTGAACTAAAAAATCGTGTTGAAAAAAAAAAAAACAATCAACAGTGTGAGAGAGTTTCAACCCCAGAGAAATTACAAACACATTTAACCCTAATGCCTGTCTTTGTGGAAATAATGCCTTTGTATCCCCTAATCTTAAG
Organism: Pelvicachromis taeniatus; assembly: GCA_015108175.1. Classification (NCBI taxonomy): domain Eukaryota; kingdom Metazoa; phylum Chordata; class Actinopteri; order Cichliformes; family Cichlidae; genus Pelvicachromis; species Pelvicachromis taeniatus. Next base: position 40,185 of record VURO01018177.1, read on the forward strand.
AAGAAGAAAAAGGCCTACCTCAAACTTATACTACATATCACATCCTTTACTTTTACCCATCAACCTGTCTGGTGTCCGAGCCTCTGTAATGTGCTCATATCCGTGCATGTGACATGCAACCAAAATTTGCTAAAACATGAAGCGTCAGCAGTCCTGGTCTTTCATCATCTACATGAGAACTACATGAGAAACCAGAAAAGTAGCAGTACCAAAAATATATCTATAGATTCTGCATATTCAGATGCCGAAACCTGTTCATAGATTCATAGATATTCTCTGGCCTCTTTATTAGGTATACCAGTTCAACTGCCCGATAAAGCAAAATTCTAATCATCCAAATTACATGTCAGCGACTCAGTGAATTTAGGCATGTAGACACAAAAGCTGAAACTGAGCATAAGAATGGGGAAAAAAGGTGTTTTAGGGTGACTTTGAATGTGGCATGGTTGTTGGTGCCAGATGGGCTGGTCTGAGGATTTCAGAAAGTGCTGATCTGCTGGGATTTTTCCACACAACCATCTGTAAGGTCTACAGAGAATGATCCAAAAAGAGAAAATATCCTCTTAGTGAAAATACCTCAGAGGAAAACGACCAGACTTCTTAAACCTGACAGGAAGCCAACAGTAAGTTAAATAACCACTCATTATAGTCGAGGCATGGAGAAGAGCATCTCTGAACACACAACATGTAAACCTTGAACCAGATGGGCTGCAGTAGAAGCAGAAGACCACAATGGGTACCGCTTCTGTCCGCTAAGAACAGGAAGCTGAGGCTCCTGAAAATTAAAGAACGGAAAACTGGCATGACGTTACCTCGTCTGATGAATCTCAATTTCTGGTGTGACAGTCAAATGGTAGGGTCAGAATTTGGAATAAACAGGCTTCTGGTGGTGTAATGGTATGGAGATATTTTCTCTGCACACTTTAAATATTGTCGATGACCATATTCATTCTTTAATGACCACAGTGTACCCATCTTCTTATGGCTGCGTCCAACAAGATAACACAGCTTGTCACAAAGTCAAATCATTTCTCACTGGTTTCTTGAACATAACAATGAGTTTACTGTACTTTATGACCTCCACAGTCACCAGATCCCATTCCAGTACAGCACCTCTAGGATGTGGTGTAACAAGATCATGGATGATGGCAGTGAAGCCGACAAATCTGCAGCAAGTGTGTGATGCTATTGTATCAATATGGACCAAAATCTCTGAGGCGTGCTTCTTGAATCTATGTTGGGAAGAATTAAAGCAGAGGTGTGCCTAATAATGTGGCTGGTGAATGTATGTTATGTTTGGTAAAGCTAGGGGAACCTGCAGAGTTAGATAAAACCTTTCTTCAAACCCCTCCCATTAATATTATAGTGTATATAATCAGTTCATTTTGTGGCTGGTGAGCGTGTCCTATAAACACGTCATATATAAAATTATTGCGAGTCCATGACAGCTAACTCTGCTCACATGAAGGATCAGCTTCGACTTTACTGTTTGAACCTCATCTTTCTCCGCTTTCCTCACTCATTTCATCACATTTTCTTCATTTCCTGTGTGCAGTAAGTAGATGGATGTGAGTTTTGGCTGGGGCCTGGGTGTTATCTGTGCTGAGTGAGAGAAGGGCTTCCTGGTAGCTTCAAAGCCAGCAGATTTTGAGCTCTTTCAGACCACAGTGTCTCACTGTTATCCTGAATGCTGTTTCTCACTGAGGTGGTCAGCTGGCTTTATGAGAGTCAGCAGCACAGATGTTTTGTGTTTGCATGGGGAGATCAGGTTAGCGCCCCGTGCTGATATCGTGTAAGCAACTAGATCGATAATCTGCGGGTCAGTGCTGAGAAATCCACTGAGAAAGATAGAGTCTGAGGGAGGAAAGACTTATTTCACATAAAAGTCAGTGAAAGTGCGAACAAAAGCAGACGGAAACCATTTGCTCTCTCCTGCGTGTGCCGGTCCAGATTACTTCCTGAAGGTTCACTGGAATTTCAGTCATGTCTCCCCTCCGCCTTCCTCCCTCACACTCTTGCATCTATCAAATGCCAGCCAATATTTATATTCATAACAAACAATGATTCCAAGAGCAAAGGAGAAAATGATACAGAATAACTCAGGGAGTGTGGCTTGGGAAGCAGATACCACGCTGTAACAGCCATGCTGTGATGGGCTGCTGGCAGATATTGGACTTATAAACCTCATAAACTTCCACTGGCAGGCTGAAGAGAAGACAACAAAGCCTCCGGCAGTCCACTCAGCCCCTTGTATCATCCTTAGAGCAGCACGCCCAATTACAAACCAGATGCAGCAAAGACCCAGAGATCAGGGCTTCCTGATTGGAGCAAATTAACGTCTCACGTTTGAGTTGGGCTTTTGATTGAAGTTCTGCTGAGCTGATCTAAGGCCTATCGAAGACAGTTAACTCTGTGTCACCCTGCCTTGAGTGGAGGAGGCAGGCAATTTTTGCAGAGATGGTCAGACTGAAACCATTACTTACATTAGGATAGTGCAGACACTGTGCATGGCTAATAGCTGTAGGCCATATCGGAAATATTTTTTTGTCACTCGCCTTTATCATTTTCATGTGCAGACACAAGAGCCATGTAGAAGTACACCGTGAGGACTCAAGTATAAAAAGCCTTTTTGTAACTTAAACATTTTGTTTAATTGCTGACAAAGCCCAGAAGCTAATTACATTTTAATTGGGTTAAAACTGTTCTGCTGGAAAAACAGTGGTTACTGAATATAACTCCTGTTCTATGAGTACATGGCCCATTTATGGGCTTCACCATTGGTTGCGCTGGGCATTTACAAATCACTGGAAAGTGATAGATCACTTAAAGTTACAGAGCGCATGCTGAGTGTGTAAAAGCCACCGCTGCATGAACATCAGCACAAAAACTGTGTGCAGGGAGCTTCATGATGTATCTTTCATGGCCGAGCAGCTCCTGGAGGTGTAATGTGTAGTAGTACTTTGTTCACATATAACAACTGGATGATAAATATAAAGCTACAGCCAGGCTGCTTTATAGTTCATCTTGATTGGTATAAAAAGTACTACTCCAGCTTTTAAAGGCAGCCTATTCACAATAACAGCCTTTTAAAAACTCACTATGTTTTACTTGCCATGTGAGTTATGTCTTATTTGTTTATCACAGAGTGTGACGTTGTTGTTTACATTCTTGTTTTCCAAATATGAACTTGGATCTAAAAAATGTTGAACTGAACAGTTGCTATTTTAAATAAATGCAGGAAGGACAGAAGGTTTGACAACTACAATAATTGTCCAAGCTACAAAAATGAGAAAAAGCATAATGCTAACGCACGGTAGATACAATTACTGTAAATTACATTTTGTATACAACAACAACAATCCCTCTTGATTTTGTCTCCTAATTGGAAAGAAAATTATGTGTTTATATCAGACGATAGCACTGTGAAATTCATCAGTGTCCTGCACAACTGCTTGAGACTGCTTCCCTTCCCCTTTACTTTTACCCTAAACCTTCACCATATATACACATTTCTTTAACTTGTTTGTTCAAGCCTGTAGTTCTCTATATACTTCATCCTGCATGACTCAAATTGCCCCCCTCTGCCACTCCAAAAAAAGAAAATCTAAGGATAGTAATAGAGGTATAATAAGTGTTTTCCATGACACACTGCTTCACGTGACAGTGTGTTTCCTGGAAGAAACAACAGCCCACTGTAATGATAACGTATGACCAGACACTGAGCTCTAAAAACATGAATGCATGCCACTCTGATCCCAGGCCTGATTCCTGTTTCTCTCTCGACATCTAAACAGCCTAAACCTTGCCGGCAATCAGACAGCAATCAGGCCAATCAAGCCAGCAAACAACCAAAACAAACAGCGGGAGGCTGAGCAATGGTCGGACAGTGCTCCCATAGGCCTGATGTGACCTCTGGATGAGGCGGCCTCATGACTAATTGGTGCTTAAGATCAATCACAGCCAGCACACTTCCTACTCCTGTGGGCCTTCTAAATGGCTCTATTCTCTCTACTAAACCCCTCCATCTCCCTGCAATCTACCTTTCTCTCTCTCCCTCAAGGGTCTCTAACCCCCCCCCTCAGTCTGTCTGTCTGAGCCAGAGGGAGGCACCGTGGGAGTTTAATTGCCTCGTATTTTCCATGAAACCAAGTTCATTACATTAACAGCTCCGACCCACGCTGCATACTTTCAACCTGCTGCAATTTGTTTTTGTATTTATTAGGCTGGCAGAAAGGCAGCTTCCCTCTCAGCTGGGCGAGACAACGAAATTGCGGATGGGTGACAGAGAAGGTCAGAGGGAGCTCGGCAGGCACAGGCATCCATTGTGATGCACCAGCCGGGCAGATGAAAACATGACAGAGATGCGCGAGCGAGGAAGAGATCAGGGTCGCTCTGTTCGAGATGCAAAAGCACGAAGCAGTGAAGAAATGACGAGGGGAAGGTCAGGGGCAGCACTGTCTCCAAGTGTAAACATCAGTTTTAGGAGGGGTGGAGGACACTTCCCGAATAAATTATCAGCGGTATAAACAGGTAAAAGAAAGGAGAGAAAACTTTTATCATAACCGTAATCTTCCTAATATGTCAACAGCTACAGTATTATTTCTGTCACTTGAATTAATCGTTTAATTTGCACAGTGACTATTGACAATAAATGAGCGGATTATATGCAGTATAATGTTGATGGGCAAGTCACCTCAGCCACCAGACACATCATTGGGGAATACCAGATTGGACCCCCATTTGCCCTCCGAGCTGCCTTAATGCTTCATAGCACAGAAGCATTCCTCGTAGATTTTGGTCCGTATTGACATGATAGCATCACATAGTTGCTGCAGATTTGTTGGCTTCATGTCCATGATGTGAAGCCAACACATCTCCTGTTCCACCACATCAAAAAAGGTGCTTTATGCGATTGCCTTTAACATACAGTGAACTCATGTCATGTTCAAGAAACCAGTTTGATGAGATCTGAGCTTTGTGACATATTGTGTTAAACTGCTGGAAGCAGCCATCAGAAGATGTGGTCAGTAATGTACATGGTCAGCAACAATATTCAGGGAGGTTCTGGTGTTTAAATTATTGATTATTTGGTACTAAGGGACCCAAAGTGTGCCAAGAAAATACCGGTCACACTTAAACACCAGCAGTTGCCTGAATGGTTGATACAAGCCAAAACAGATCCATGCTTTCTTGTTGTTTACAACAAATTCAGACCCTGCCATGCGAATGTTGCAGCAGAAATCGACAATAATTTAACCGGGCAACGTTTTTGCTGAGCTCGTATAAACTTTAGCCTCACTTTCCTGTCCTTAGCTCAGTGTGATCTGCTGATGTAGCCCAACTTCATCGAGGTCCAAAGTATTGTGCATTTGGAGATGCTCTTCTGCATACCTTGGTTGCACCGCGTGGTTATTTCAGTTACTGTTGTCTTCTTATCAGCTCAAAGCAGTCTGCTAATTCTTCTCTGACCTGTGGCATCAACAGGATATTTTGACCCAAATAAATGCTGTTCATTGAATATTTCTTTTCTGTTTCCTGCTGCTCTTTCTAAACCTCGGAGATGGTTGTGTGGGAAAATCCCACTAAATCAGATGTTTCTGAAATACTCAAACAAACTCACCTTTCTTCACCAATCTGATGCTTTAATATACCAAATTAAGCAGCCAGTCAGTGTATAATATTAATGTGACAACTTGAAGTGATAAATGTGAAGCAGCCAGGAAATTCTTTAGCTTTACAGCCTTGCAAAGTCATTGATTTGGTTAACTGTCGCTGCCAATAGAAGCTAATTTTAAACAGCAGGCAGCTTTTTTAAGCAGAAGTTCTAAAAAACCAAATCCAAAATTATTTATAAAACACATTTTTAAAGAAGCCCTGTGCATTAAACAAACAGTTACACAGTAAAATAAGAGACACCATGTACACAAACACATATTGACAGACACAACAAGTGATAATACAACAGTCTAAATGCTCAAGATCTCACTCCTAGTTAAAAGCCAGAGAATTAAAAGCAGTTTTAAGTTTTTTTTTACTTTAAAAATGTGTAAAGTGGGGACCACCCTAACATGCAAAGGTACTTCCATATGTTGTGAAATGAGTTACGTCTTGTGAAATGAGGTAACTTCTGGTAAGAAGTCAAGCAGCAGCATTTTGGACCAACTGAAGGTGTGAAAAGGAAGGCCTGATTCATACTGGGATAAAGACCAATTAAAATAGTGAAGTCAAGCTATAATAAAAGCACATACAACTCTCTCAAATTTAGTAAAGGATGAGACGTGTTTGACCAAACAGTAAACTACCTGGTGAATATATATTTTTTTTTAACCTGCTAACGTCCAAGTAGAGAGTCTATGTAATGTCTTTTTATGCTAGTTTTGGTGGTTTAGTTTTCTTCATGTATCCTGATTGCTACATGCAGAATCTTTAGTTCAACCAAAGTTTGTCTGATGCAACATATTTCATGCTATCGGCTGTATGTCAGAGCAATGTACTGAACTGTGACTGTGCAGCGTTCATGTGCATTTGAGAGCGAAATATGTCTAGCAATTGTTGAACGAGACTAAAACAGAGCAGCCAGAGAGAAAGATACTTTCCCATCATAATGCAGGATAGAGCAGATTCACAGTTTTTACTCTTGCGTGAACTGCTGATCACTGAAACACCTTTTAATAACCACGACTTCATTAATAATTAACATCACTTATGACAGATCAGTGTTGGCCGACAACACATCGGCTTGGTCCAGCTATTGATCTGTGGTTCGACACACCTATTCTGCCAACAAAGAAACATTATTATGTCTGCCTTTACATGGAAAGCTGCTAAAACATTTCTTGCTTGACAACCAACCTGAGGATAAGTGAGACACCCATCCCCAACTGACCTCTTTATATGGCTTTAGCTTGCTAGTGAAAAATGGATTCAAATCAGATGAATCCATTCAAAACAAAAAGGAACGGATGACTCATACTGTGTGAGCTTTAAATACAAAAAGAATAACAGCACAAAAAAATTACATGACCCACAAAAATTACAAAATACATCCTCCCCTTGACATTTTGTGTGATTTCCAAAAACTGACCACTGCAAAATGGACAGTGCCCTCTAATGTGGCAGTAACAAGCAATGTGACAACAAAAACCCCGGTCTACCCTATACATTTCCAGCATTACACAGAAGGGTGATTGCCACATGCAGCATATGCAAAAAGACACACCCATGTCTCCATTCATGAATTTCTCTTTGTTCCACCTCCCAAAATGTACAGATAGTAGTTCACACTACATGCACCTCTTGCTCAAGCCCGGAGTTCCCCTTTTGCCACACATGCATGTTGCACCGATACAGTTGCATAGTATTTGGGAAGCACATATATCTAAAAATAATATTCTAAGAATCTGGATTACAAAAGTGTGAATCAGCCACAAATCCCTCAGAGTAGTAAATCAGAGACAATATGTACCCTTTCGCCTTGTGCAATGATGCTGCAAGTTCAGCTAATCTGAAACAGCAATACCCGTGATCGTCTGAGACTCACAGCACAGAAAAGGAAACAGAGGCCAAAGAAAAAGGCAGAAACTCGGAGAGAAAAAGGAGAAAGCAAACACTGTGATTTGCTGAAAGACTTGAGAGGAAGTTAACTGCAGAAACGAAGACAATGGGAAGAGAAAGAGCGAGACAGAGAGATTGGTCGAAGACACTGGCCAGCAAGAGTGAGCATCTCTGAAAGTGGATATGAAGGCGGATGAGCCACGCCAACCTCCTCTGACTGCATTAACAAAACCTAATGGAACGGCTGGCTCCAAGAGGCCTCGTCATCCATTATCTGACTGTTGCCCTGCGCAACCGAAGAGGCTCAGGGTCTCAGTGGCTGCAACTCAGCTGTCAAACACCATTTTCTCCTTTTTCCTCTGTCTTATTTCCACTTGTCCTAATGAAAATGACTAATAATCAATTGCCTGGTACATAAAGAAATCAGGGTTTTATTGCATCCACCAGGCCACAAATCACTCTAAATCAGCAGGAGGAGAAAAGAGAAGGATGGGATGTTTTGCACTGAGAGGCATGTAGTAGAACTACTAGGTTTAGTAGGTAGAGCTATTGTTTTTTCTTTATAGTCAAATATATTATGTCACAGTAAACACGGCACCTAAGACACAGCAGTGCCAGTGCTGGTGGTTATTAATAACTTTAATATCTGTAGTGTTTTATTTTAGATTTAGGTGCTTTGTGAATCCTGGTATCTAAATTTAAAGTTTTAATCTTAATTTTATATTTGTTCGATTTCATTTTACTGATTTATTTATCTTATTTATTTATTTTTCAACCGAGTTTTGCTTCTGTATTTATTTGGTGTAAAGTTTCATTTTTTTTAAACTCAAATTACATTTTTTATTCATTGAGCTATTTTAAATTTTTATTTATATTTTTATACAATTGTTCTAATTCATGTGTATTTTTATCATACTGAGCTAACGTGTTTTGTGATATCATATTCATTTTAAGGAGCTACTCTACCCTATGAAAACTAGTTGTAGGTTGTATTTAATGTTTTGGATGATGTAAAAAGAAAATCTCTGACTTTGGGGGAATTTAAAAAGTTTTTACTTTAGTTTTTATTTAACTAAGAAGGCCCTGCAATTAAAATCTCCTTTCTGGCCAAGAAGGCAAAGCTTTGCAAATGATACAATCAATTATAACATAAATACCAAAAAGATTTAAAAAAAAAAATAAAGCACATCAAAATCAACAAATAACATACAAAATACAGTATTACAAGAAGTCTTTACCAGAGCTCTGAACTGAAGCATGTAGCTTCAGTTTGTTCTGAAGGTTATTCCATGATCATTTGTTACAATTAATAATGAAATATTATTCAATAAATTGGAAATATGTAGGATGTGAAATGGTTCAGAAATTACTGAACAATCGAGCATCAATTTGTGAATATAGGAGAAGAAAAACGTGAATATTTAGACACTGTGTGGCATCCCACAGGATTCAGTGTTGGGGCCAAAGTTATTTATTTTGCGCATAAACTATTTATGTTAAGTGTCTTATTTGCTGACAATATAAACATCTTGGATCTGGTGAGAATTTACAGCAACTTTTGAGATTTGTTCACCTCAGAGATTAATAAAACTGAATATGATTTGAAAAAAATAAGTCAGCGTTAAATCTGAATAAGACAAAAATTTGGTAATAACCAAATCCAAAGCATAGTATCAACACTATGTCACCACACTATGTCTTTACTGGTGCTACCTTTTTATAACTGCTTTGTAATGTTTGAGGACATTCTTGTAAAAGTGCCAAAAACCAGCTGTGAGCTGCTGATATTGTTGGATTTGTTGAACACACTAATTTTTTTTCTTACGGTTAAAAAGCGTAAAATTCTCTGACCTTGTAGAATTCAAAGCAACACAAACAACAGAATAAAATAAACCGAGGAACAATCTGTTGTCTGTAATTAATCAGTTTTTCTGCGATAGAGTGGGATTCACATTCAATTTAAAGATGTGCAGTTGTCAGGTGTCGCTGTGCGGATGTGAAGAAGAGAGGGCCCAAATGCAAGACTCACGGTTTGGTGAAGGGTGGTGTTTATTATAAGGACCGGATGAACAGAACATATTATGGCTGACTAAACGGGAAAAACACACATGCGGGATTGACAATGACAAGACAGTGAACAGGAGGAAACTCAGGACTTAAATACCCTGACTGATGATGATGATTAGAGACCGGTGAGTACACAGCTGAACTTAATCTAACTAACAATACATAGGAAAAGAACTAGAACATAATGCACGTAGTCAGGAGTCAATCGGCCCTAAAGGGGAGCCATCTGTTTGTAAGCATTTACAGAGCTAAGAAGGGTGTCTCTTTAGGCTTAATGACAGCCAAGAAATCAGCCAAAGTACAAGTGATGACTGGACAACTAATCTGACATGAAAAATAAAGAACTGTGACGCAGTTAGACAATGCTTGTAAATGATGTCACTATAATCAAGAATATTTACGATTAAAGCCTGTACAAGTGTATTCCTAGGTGCTAAATTAAAAAGAAGGCCCTATTTTCATAATAAGAACCCTTCAGCTAACCTTCAGCTTTTTCACTAAGTGTTCAATATGCACACTAAAATGAAGTCTATCATCCCAAAGATTATACACTTTCAGTTAAGCCTCCTCTTGGGGTATGAATAGGAGATAACGAAGGTAAATGTGATTAGACATTGAATATATATATATATTAGATAAGGTTGGGTTGTAAAAGTGTGACTGCACATATGAGTTACTAATATAGGAAGGTGGACTTTAGCTACTGCTAAAGCGCTATGAGGCTCAAAATGGGCTGTCATATCATGGACCCCTGCACTTATTCTCACATTTATCCACCGTATGGGATCTTGTTGTTTTCCAGGCTTCTGCTCATTAACAAGGGGATTACAGCCGGTGGTGTTTTAAGGGTTGAATGTACCCAGACGAGCTGCTCTGAGGGTTTAGTCAGACAGACCACCATTGTGTGGTAATAGTGGTGTCTGTGTGGGGAACTCTGGCCCGAGTGCGCTCCCCCTTACAGTGTATCTTTGGCATTCTGCAAGGCTGACCTTGTCGTGGAAGCACTTCAGTGTGACCATGTGGTGAGAAAATGACAGCATCCTCTGAGAATGGGAAAGCGGGGGGGGGGGGGGGGGGGGGGGGGTGCTACGTATACAGGCATGCTACACAGAAGTTGCTTACTTACTGCTTGGTAGATAATCTTTCGTTAATCCACCGTACTTACCCCGACACACACACTGACTGCATCTTTTGTGTGGTTTCACAGAGAAAGTGTTTCTCTGTGGCTCGGGGTCGGGAGCAGGGGCCAGACTGATTCAGGACATTCCCAGGAGCACTGGAAGGAAATGAGGACACTGAATAGTTCATGCATAGTGTGTTGGACTGTTGTTGTATCGCTCAGGCTTTACTGCAAAGTAGACATTTTTGTTTTTTTAAATGTTTTTGGGAAAGCGACGTCAAGAGAAAAAAGTGACCACATAAATTTTTCTGTGCCAGTGTGTCGGGTGACCGCGTGATAACAGGATGTTATGAATTTTGAGCAATTGGATTCATGTGATGCGGCTGCTGCCATGCCACTCACGCTCCAACCACACAAGAACATCACTTTCCTCCGCGAACAATTCTCCTTTTCTACTTTTGTCTGCAGCAGTTTGTTTTCCTTCAAGCAGGCGGCGGGCCATGTTAGCGGATCTCCAGATGATCATTTCTCAATAATGCAAAATCATTACAATGAGAGTTTCAACATCCACACTAAATTGGTTTTGTGCTTTGTTTGCTGCCTGCCCTCTCACCAGCCTGGGCATGGATTACTCATACAACAGGAAATAATGACGCCAAGGTCCATTAAGTGGGATGGCAGGACATCATATCAGCATTAATCTCCCACTTAGCAGAGAAGCCCCAGGAGAAAAAGAGAGTGCGATGGAGGGGAGATGAGAGAGAGAGAATATAGCCTTTCCCCGTTGGACTCAGGCCTTTAATTTTCATTGTTTTTGTTTTTTTATGATATAAAACTTCATTAAAAATGTCTTTTTGAAAACATGCACCCAAACACGAACGACAATGATTTAATACTTATTATCCAACTTTTGAATAAAACTTTAGTCAAAATAGACAATTCAATTTGATTGGTTACCTTTATTTGATATAAATATTATAAAATGCTCATTACTGCTCTACATATTCGAATGATAGAATGTGTTGGCAAAGAGAAACATTACTTGAACAAATCAGGTGTCATTCTGAGGGAAATCAGGGGAAGAAATAGTTCATAAGGGTAATTATTTGCAGTTAATGATGAGTTTGTGAACAGCAATTTGTTTGTTTTTGTTTACTATTATATTTTCCTGTGAATACACTAAAAAGCTTGCTAAAATTTTTATTTCATTACTCTCTTAGATGTTTTTTTTTAAATTTATTTTGGGGGTAGAAAGTGCACAAAATGTGAAGAAAAACTCAGAGGTAGTCTTCTGGTTTTCTATAAAACTGGATGTGTGAAGAATATATGAAGAATATATATATATGAAGAATTTCCAGACAAATTTGACTTACAGTTCAGTGCAAAAGTCTGGCGCTAGCCCACATATCTTAATACTTTGGTAGGAAAATGGGAAAAAGCTGCAGAAATGTATTGAAACTTGTGTTTGTGCTTCTTGAATGACATTCAAAGCATTTCTTATGATGTTGGCTGCCTTTTGTTCTGTTCTCTGTCAAGATGATCCCAGATTTTGATTTCATTACTCCATAAGTTCTGTTACCACTGATTTTCAGTCCAGCTCTTGTGTAATGTGGCCATTCCAGCCCTTTCTCACTGATTTCCTTGCTTAAGGTTTCTTTACAGCCACTGAGACCACGTAGATGGACATCAGTGGCTCAGGAAGTAGCTCGGGTCCTCTAAAAGGAGGGTCCTTTTTATCACTAAAAGGTCACTAAAAGATTTTCCAGTCTGCATATCAAAGTATCCTTGGAAAAGATACTAAAGCTACACTTAGGGAAGGGAAATTATTTTAATATATCAAACATAAAGGAATTATAACCCTGTGTTGCATCCATCTGAGTGTGTGTGCGAATATTAGAGAAGGTGCTTAGATAATGAAAAAAGCCATTGTTTAATGGGTGTGAATGGGTGAAAAAAAATGCTTCGAGTGCTCAGTGAGAGTTGAAAAATGCCATAACCAGTCCATTTACAATTTCTGGTGGGGCTTCAGTGAAAACTATCAAATGGAGAACCAGAAGCATGTTTCAGGTCCTGTGTCAGGTCTTGGTTGGATTTCTTTTTCCATTTCAAAGACATGACTTTTTGTTTGTTTATCTTCTGCAAATAGTTTTTTAGACCCACTCCTTCTTTTATTCTCCATTTGTACAGTTTTCTTAGCTTTTTTTAAGGAAACACTGCACACCATGCTGAGGTATGCCAAGCTTTCAGCTAAAAGATCTTTGAGAAAGACTTTGTTGATACAAAAATACAATTTTATGTCTGTCAAACTATGCTATCTTTGGCTTTTTCTGTAGATTCAATGAAAGACAGGGAAAAAATTATGTGAAGTGCTTAAAGATACAATTTAAAATTGGTTCTTTGCTAAGTTGTCTTTCGTATGCTTGAGTAATTCATTGGTCAATCTTAAGTGACTTAACAAACCATGCACCCAAACACGGGTGCATTGTTCCACGTCCAGTCCACGTTCAGGTACATGGACTGGACTGAAAATGAGTGAAAAAGGATGTCCAGTGAAAAGGATAAAATAAAAAAATTAAATAATAAAATAATAATTACACACACACACACACACACACACACACACACACACACACACACACACACACACACACACACACACACACACACACACACACACAAACACACACACACACACACACACACACACTCTCTGTCTCTCGCTCTCTCACACACACACACACTCT
>VURO01018179.1:0-13112 GCA_015108175.1 Pelvicachromis taeniatus
CTTCTCAGCAATGACACACACACACACACACACACACACACACACACACACACACACACACACACACACACACACACACACACACACACACACACACACACACACCTGAGACTGCTTTGCCCTTAAAAGTGAATTGTGTGCATTTATGGGCCACGTATATGTGTGTTCATGTGCGTGTGCTTGTATGTGGATGCTGTAATTAAGCAAGATCAAACCTCTGGTTTTGCAGAATTAGCCATCGTTGAAGATCAGAAGGTTTGTAGTCAAGTGTGAGACAGGAAAGAATGAAATCAGAGGTTTGGAGCCAGGCAGCAGACAGATTGTGACCTTAGATAATTGTGGTCTCGTCCTTTTTTGTCTCTCAGACACACTTAGACATACACAAAAATACTTTGATACTCAGCCGTCAGTGTGTGAAACTGAACTGATCTGACCTGGGGCCACACCGGTGAAAACGGTAAAACATGTTTTTATCAAAGTGTCAGTGCATGTGTTAGCTGGTTTTGTGATTTAGGCAGCTAAAACTACTGGTACATGTCAGGGAGTCATTGCCTTGATGGATGATGAAAGCCAGTCCTGCTGCAGACAGCACTGTTGTTAATTTCCATGAATGCATCTTGATGACTGTTAAACTGATCCATACTTAAAAAGATATCATAGAACAATATGAAATTGATTTTAATGAGCGATTTTAATGAGGTCACATACTTTTCTGTATAATGTTCTTTTGATCGCTGACGACCGTATAATCAGGATTCAAACATTCTGGGATTTTTGCGGATTCTTCGAACAAAAATGTGATTTCATTTTATATTGCAGGAAGAAAAACACTGTAAACTGTACTGAGCCACAAATACACCTAAAATTGTGACTTGAAAGTACAAAAATACCCCCAAAAATCTGTTAGTTTAAATTTCCACAAGGGTAGGATTTATTTGTAGTATTTATAGCATAATGATGTGCCATTCGGTATTTTATATGTGCCATGGCCCAAAAAACGACTGTATTTATTATGTGATGGCTGTTATCCAGCAGGATCACACACCATGGCACAAAGCTGAAATGTATCTCAGGTCATTGTTCTCAAATTTGTGACAAAACGTCAGCAGCTATGTGACGCTGTCAGGTCAGCATGGACCAAAATCTCTGAGGAATGTTTCCAGCATCTTGTTGAATCTATGCCATGAACGACTTTAATTCGTAGACCTAACAAAGTGAACATAAAAATGGATTCCAACCAGCTGAGTTACTCAGAGACGTATGTATTTAATTCCCCGTTGACATTGATATACTAGTGACTTAATAATAATTTAGTAATTTAATGTTACAAGGAAAATATATCAGTGAACGGGATTTAAACATAGACACGGACAGCCACACACATACACAGAAATGCTGTATACTCAGCGCTGGACAAACATACAGTGACTAAAATCCGAGATAGTTTCTTGGAAACGTTTGCATTTCCAAGAAATAAACAAGCAATCAAACAATACCACACAGCACATTAATTTCTGGCACAATAAGAGGAATACACACATGTTTTATGAAGTGTTGCTATCAACAACCTTATATCCAAACACAGCTGTCATTTCACAAAAACCAAACTAAACAAACTTTCTCTTCCTCTGTGATTTTATAGCTTTTCCGACCTCTGCAACCTCTTAGTTTCCTCGTCAGCTTGTTATTAAACCGTTTCGCAGCGAGGTAAAGAATATTTTAGCGTGTTTGCAGAAACAAACACAAAATGTAAAATTGCTGTTTACCTAATGTCAATTTAATTATCGCAGTAGCTGTATGAAAATGGATCCTAGGCATTTTATTTGAAGTGTTTTTCTCCTTTAACCTGTGTTTAACAGAACTATAAACTGAATTAGAAACATCAATATGATTTATTACCTACTGATCGACTATATTACTCTGGGGATTTACACCCTACTGCAAGCCAACTTTTTCCACCCTGATGCGATACTAGGTTAGCATCAAATATTAGTTGTACTATTAAGTGGCACCCATCAGTGTGAAACTAGGGTTGAAAGATGTTTTTACTACTGAGGTTGAGGGTTTGAGAAAATTTCTAACCCGACGTGACAGAGACATAACAAAGAAATAGGCGTATAATTAAATGTTGTTAAGTGATATCACCAACCGTTATTGAAGCAGAGGTTAGCCAACGGTGATGTGTGCTTGTAGTTATGAGTCAGAAGAATGCCATGGGCTGTTCTGCTGCTATTACTTGCTCTTGGTGTGACGTGCTATCAGCATGAGAGTGAAGTCATTTGGGCCAGCGACACGTACACACACACACACACAGACACACACACACCACTGACAGCACTGCTGTCAGCAGGATGCTGAGATTCATAACGATGCTGTTTTATGATTGAAGTTTTGTGCAGGAGTCTGAATGCTGGAATGTTTGCATGGATATCATTCGAATTAACAACCTGTCTTTCTCTCAGCTCTCCCAGGAAGAACACACAAAAATGTCAGAAAGGAGGGAGAAGAAGTCGATCCTTCTGTCCTCGTTATTAGTAAGTTTTCCTCTCCTGTCTCATATCTGTTCGTTTTACCGTATGTTTGATCACATTTTCTCCTTTGCTTATCTTGACACGTAACTCTCCTTGTCTCTTTAATTTTTTCTTCTTTTCACGCCCTCTGTATAATCATAAAGCGGTAGCTTTAATTTAAATTCATCATCGTGTGACCCCCTCAGAAACCCATATTGGTCCGGCAGTATGGCTCGCAGCCATAATAAACTCCACATTTGGCACAGGAAAAAAACAGACTTTGTGATGTGCCAGCAGCTTGCGTAACTCTTCAGCACTTGTACCAATTAGTGAACCGGAGTTTTTCAGAGAACAGATATGTTTATAATCTGGCTTGGAATCTGGAGACTTTCAGCTTGTTTTGCTGTTGAAACGTATAGGCAGTCTTCTGACACACCGCCACATCTTAACCTTTTTCCTAGAAAGACAGACAGTATACATCGCGGTCACTGTCATACAATATAACCTTTTGATGGTAGTATTATAGAAGAGATGGGTACTAGCACTATATTATTTACATTCCCCTTAGTTTCTGTTTAATTCTAATTCTATAAGCTGAGAAAGTGATAACACATCTTGCTTTAAATGCTTTTTAAATACATCAACTACATACAAAAAAATTGGACAAATGCCATTTATAGCTGAAGCGCTTTAAACGTGCATGCTTTTGCAAGGCCAGGAGGGGGCGACTCATCAGTTTCTTAGTCAGATCCTCTGTCATGAATACGGCTGTGTGCAGGCAGGAATAGGACCTAAATGCAGACTCCCGGAAACCGGACGTAAACTCAAAAAGCAGCTTTATTTGCTGATTGGCGATACAGAAAAAAAACTAGACTGGGAAAAATATAAACTACAAACATGAAGAGGAACAATGTGAAACACAGCTGACACGAATAACCATAACGAGACAGGGGAAGCAAGACTGAACAGGATGAACATGGAAACACGAGACCTTCACAATAAGACAGGAAACAGAAGAACGTGATGCAGGAGTGTCCGATGACACAGTTGGACAATCTGTGCTGTTAGTAAAGGGAAGTAAATATTGGACCAGCTTACTAATGACAATAAACGAGCGCGCTACTCATCCCACATTTAAAGCTCATCTTAAAGAAGCTGATGGGAAACCAGGTCTGTGACCATTTTAAACTAATTTCTCTCTGATGTGTTATTTATATCTGTTTTTGCTGAATGTCTTCCCTTGCCCTGGGAAACCAGATGTAAAGTAGCAGTTTTGATCAAATCTGGCATGTTTAAATCTTATATTGTTGGTATCTTGATGTCGATTAAAATATGTTGTCCCTGTTAAACGAATAAAGAGACACAAAGAAAGACAACATATAAATGTCACTTGCAGAAAATGATTGCTTTCAGTGACTCTGCACTATCTCTAAAACTAATGATTTCAGTTTCGAACTAAGCCTCGATCGCACTACTTAGCTTGTAAACTCTTGGAAGCTATTCTGGAGGAGTTTTAATAATAAGGATTCTGCTTTCTAGCAGGATGTCTGTGTTAAATAAAGGAGATACTGGCATCTGAGAAGTTGGCCCTCTGGGGACAGGGCTGGTATAAGGAAGGCCACACCATAGGGACCAAAATTCACACTTTAATAAAAAAAATATGTAAACCTGTCTCTGTTAACCAAAAACTTGAAGTAATTTAAGGATTTTCTGTAGCGACTGCATTAAATAATTGTAAAACTATATTTACATTGTACAGTGGTGCTTAAGATATATAGGCTAAGCTGAGTAATAGATTCATCTAGTTTGAATCACCGATTATCTTTCATAAATCGTCTTTATGAGATAATATATACAGTCAAATACTGAATATCTAGAGACATAAACACACTCGTGGTGTAAATGTGTATTTCTTCAAATAGTGCCTTGTGTCTGCTGACATGAGATGGTTATTAGAGAGAATAGAGCGAGTGGGAGATGTTATTAAACAACAGAGGGAAGACGGAGAAACTTAGTCATGCACCGTCATGCACTCATTTACTTTGACTCCATCATTTTCTGGACTGCAAATGATTTTTAAAAGTCAGTTTGTTTGAAAAGGACAAAGTGTTGCTGGTAAAGCTATAAATACCAGCTGCTACTTATTACAGTGAGTCACAGTGACACGCCACATAGACACATAGGCTACACCGTCACATGTTCACATTTTAGATGATGTTATGTTGACTTCATTTCCAAAATTGTAACAATACCACAACTTTCCTTCGTGCAACCTTAACCTACACCTGAAAAGGTCTAAACCGGATCGTCACCTCATACTTCAGGTTAACGAGTTACTGTGTAGATGTATTTATGTCTAAACAGCATGAGTAAAACAACGACAAACAAATACACACACATGCAATTGATGGGATCATGTAAACTCTTGTTTAACATGAGCACAGCTAACGATGGTATCCGTCTGAGTTATTGCAGACAAAGAAGTCAGCATGTTTGTTTTATTTGCTGCTTGTTTATTGTCAGTTAAATTAAAGATGCTGATTCATAGATAGTTCGTTTTATTTATAGACTCTGTAAATAAAATGAAAGACGGATGTAGCCCCTATATCACAGCCATTTCTTTGCTGCCATCTGGAGAAACAGGAGTATCTGCTTTTCCAGAACTTAAAATATGATAACAAGAATAAAAAAGGATGTTTAAGGCATATACCAATAGCAATATTGGGCGATTTAAATATCTAATATTCCAATATATTGGATGATTAAGTAAATAAACAACTACAACAGTGTAGTTGTTTATTTACTTATCTGTTTTTGCTGGAATAAACTGGTTGTTGTATTTCAAAACTGTTAGCGTTGGGAAACTTGCAGAGTGCCCTCTGGTGGACAGACTATGCAATGTCAACACTTCTAACATAGTTGAAGAGTGTTTCTCCTCTTTATGATTTATTGGAAATTACAAATTTCACTACTGATAGATTAGCAAATAAGTAATATTGGCCCTGCGATAAATCAATTGGGTTCTAGTTAGATTAGGCGTTGATCTGGAGCTATAAGGCAGCAGTGCCTTTAATTCTTTTGCCAGTTGTAAACAAGTCTTGCACAGGGAGTCTGTCAGCAGTTGCGTGAACCTGTGATTGCATTAGTATGCATCTGTCATTTCTGTTATCACAAGTTATATGTTGTTTTGTACTTATTTTGTTTGATCTTGTCTCCCCTTTTCTGTCCTGCTTTCTCTTCCCCCAGGTGTGTTGTGTGTTTGCTAGTGCAGAATATAACATCTGTGGACAGAATGAGTTCTTTAACCAGACCAGTAACAGCTGCCAGGCCTGCCCTCAGTGCCAGCCAGGACATGAGCCATATATGGTGAGAATGCATGCACGCACTCATACATAAATAATGTTAATTTAGCTCAGAAAAGTTTTTGTTTTTTGTTTTGTTACACTATCTGAGTACAGTTTAAAATCAACCTTTGGAATGAACTGACAACGCGAGCTGCAGTAGCAAATCAGCATCAAACTAAGACCGTCAAAAAGTGAAGAAAAAAAATGACTTTTTAAATGTAGGTGTCAGTTTTGCTTAGACCACCCACAATCCATGCATTCCAACACATACGCATATATACAAATACACAGCATGCACACATAGCTGCACAGTGAAGGGTGCCTTAATTTAAATGAACAAATTCTTTATGGTTTATTGCTATCATTGACTTCAACGTGAAGGCATGCATTACGGTGAATGACTTGCAGTAGTCACATAGCGATTTAGCCCTCGTCAGTCAGTCTGCCAACATCCAAAGCAAACAAAGCGCAGGTAAATGCTTCAGTGGGCACCTGGGGGTGCCACACCCGCTTGAGAGAGACAGCTGCACTCAAGGGTGAACAGAATGAATTACATGCAGTTTTCACACATGCTCTACATCTCTGAACTTTTCTCAGTATTACTGGTGGAGCTGCTTATGAGAACGCAACGCAATGTCCTACTTAGTCAAAGCAGAACGCTGTACGGTCTTTACCCGGCCAGTAGCACAAAGACAGTGTGAGGCACCCGTGGCCAAATAGAGCAGGCAAATATCCAGAATTCCCTCTTGCATGCTCTGCTCAGGTAGCACCCACGACTTCAACCAGTAGCGAGACCAACGACATTATTGTGAGGTACATATAAAAATATGTATAAAATAACAGCAATAATATTTTTTTCAACATTTGTGGAATTCTTGTGCATAAACAGGAAATCTATGTGCTGCATTTATTTAATATTTTGAGTAGACCCTTTATCTGAATTTATATTTCTATATATATTTGTGCGTATACATGCGTCTGTTCAGTAAAAGCCGGATTCTCTGGGCTCATTAAGCTGCATGAATAATGCTTAAACCATCGGAACAAAATATAGCAGAAAGAAAAATCCAACTTCTCCAACTACTTATCTACAGTCGATGTCCTTTAAAGCAGCTGTGGCTCAGGCAGTAGTGTGGGTCATCTACTGATTGGAATTTTGGTCATTTGATCCATGGCTCCTCTAGTCTGCACGCGGAAGTATCCTTGGGCAAGATACTGAACCCTGAGTTTCCCCTGATGTATGAATGTATGAATGTTAAAAGCTCTTAGACACTTGTGTAGATGTGTGTGTGAATGGCTGAATGTGGCTAGTAGTAAGAAAGCATTTTGAGTGCTCAAATAAAGGAGAAAAGTGCTCTATAAGCGCGAGTTCAGTTACAATTTAAATCTAAATGTGCAAAGTAGAAAGAGTTGACAATAATAACAAATTTTATTAATATGCATACAGATCTTATAGAACATAAAGCATTTTAGAAGAAACTTTTATCAAACTATCAGAAAACGTGGCACGCTGTTTTGTGTCACATTTTATGCTGCTGAAAATAAAACAAATGAAATAAACCCGACAAATAAAAAAGAATAAAAAATGTTACAACACTCTCTAGGTATTATTAATTAAGACTAACAGTTCAAACTGTCTTGCTTTCCAAGGACTGCATGGATGCAGCGGTTAATTTGACTGACAATGTCCTCAGGATCTGATTTGTACTGGCGCACTGAAGTATGTGGCATCACTGTTTTTTCAGCTGAATGCGAGTCACCTCAAACCAGGCGTGATGTGATGAACGGACAAGCCACCCGATACTGCAGGTTCCCTCGGCACTCTAACTGCTCAGTGGCAGTTTGTAACCACAGCTGCTTATTAAAAGAGACAAAAAAAAAACGCCCGACACTCCCGACTTAGCGCTGGACGGGCAAAATTAGCTGCAGCTGGGTGGATATTATAGTGCATTCAGTATTGAAATAATTTAAAAAACAAGATCACAGAAAAAGCATGACCCACGAAACGATCAAATACTACAAATATTTTAATGTTCCCCAAAGGCAGACAAAAAAACCCCACAATTACACATTTGCATGGAAATGGTCACCGTGCACTAAACCCTTTGTTTCTTTCTTAGTTCTCTCTGGTGCTTTCCTCATTCCTGCTTTGTGTTTCCGTATGTTAACAGATACTTCTATGAAGCAACTGGTGAAATCCAATGATCTTTCTCCTCTTTCTCCACCTGATGGAGAAGCTCAGTCTAATAATCAAAGAGCTCTGTCATAAAGAGTATTGCAGCCATTTGCACGTAAACCTCGAGTAGTTTCGTCAGTGACGTGAAAGCCCTCTTTGCACTCTGATCCTCTAGGTGCCACAGTCTGGAACGGTCTGTCACTTGTTCTTCTGTTTCCCTGACATGTTTTTTTGTACACGTGTGTCCTAATCACAGTATAACCACAAGGTTCTTGCTCGAAACAGAGACTCCAAAAGGTACAAGCCTGCAAACACTCCCACAGACACTATGCAGACTCCACACAGTGCAGAGAGATATTCAAGACCTATTTCAGTGCACATCTTGTATGCAGATTTCCAGGCTAGTTTACAGCCCACCCTTACATTTCTGATTTTGACAGAAGTGTTGGTGGGGTAACTTAGATTGCATCTTGTGTTAAAGCCCCTCAGTATTATGATTATGCTCCCTTGTAACTTCTGCATTTGATGAATAATAATCAATGCAAGTCTGAGGTAATTTCTCTTCCCTGTCAAGTTTTATAATAAAAGCATAACTATCTGAGTTTCACTCACCTCCATACCTCCTATAATAAGCGAGATTCAAAAAGGCATCAATTTGCTTTTCAAAGGAACGAGTTCTTAATCATTGCAGAGAAGCTTTGAGTCACTGTAATCCTGAGTATAAATGATCCAACGGGGGCTTTAACTCAAAGCGACAAGATCCTGCCGATAACCCAGCACGGTTTTATATCAAACAATCACACCAAGACTCATGGACGTCAAAAAAGAAGGGCGAGAATATTAGGTTTCTGTAAGAGTCAGCCTGCTGTAGCCTAAAGCTAAGAGGCATAGGCTTTTTTTTAATAGACAGATGAAAGTGGGAGGCAAATGAAAGATGAAAGGAGCAAAAAAGAGAAAGAGGTTGATGTGTTTTTACATGTGTGTGTGTTTGCGTGTGGCCTGTTTGGCCTCCCAGCCGAGAGGAATTACCATGTGGAGATGAGAGGAGATGGATGCTTGAAAACATACCAGTCATATTAAACAACACCAGTCACTGAAAAGTATGCGCAGTGAGCCCCTGCTTCCCCCAGCCACACACAAATCTGATATGCGAAAAATCTGATTTTCCTCTTGTCTTTTGAAAAATTAATGTCAGATTCTCTCGGGACAGAAAAAGAAACAGATCGCTGTTTCATAACGCGGGTGTCCACGTCACAGTTGGAATGTCAATGATCAGCGATCTGTAAATGTTATTTATTTATTTGTTTTTTTGATGTAATAATTGATGATAAAACTGAAAACGTGTCTTTATAAAAATGTGTTCGTGCGTGCTTTGCAGACCTGCGGTCATGGCGTGAAGGATGAAGGCTTTACCTGCGTGCTGTGCCCAAAGGGAAAGTACTCGGGAGGGAAATATGAGATCTGCAAACGTCACACAGACTGTCATGCCCTTTACAGTGCCACTATTCACATACCAGGAACTCCCGAACGCGACGCAGAGTGTGGACCCTGTTTACCCGGGTAAAGCACACTAACAAGCAGAGGCAACAGCCATTAAACACACAATGCAGGACACCTTTTAAATGATCACACTAAGATTCATGGTCTAAATAGGTTTGTGTTACAAGAAAATTACATTAATAAAATATACTCAGTGTTTTTCATTGGTTTCAGTTACTTAAGCAATGTTCAATGGTAAATATGACAGATGCATGAGATTAATTTCCACGTCATTTATGTTCAGCTTAAGTGAAGCTGCGTTTAAGCCCTAAAACATCTGGCTCAATGTTATATTTCAAAATGACTCGAGCATTTGGTTGCCTCCAGTTGTAGCTGCTCAGCTGCTAAGTTCTTTTGACCTTTTCCTGATGCATTACTGCATTTCTTAGCACACTACTGCCACCTATAGAACACTGAATGGTGTAAAACCAATGATGTCACTCGACCAAATCACCTTTGCATGCAGACACAAGAAGAAAAAAGAACGGATCCAGGTACTTTGTAGCGCTAATCGTGATCAGAACTCCATAAAGTACCTTTAAAAGCAGCCTGGTCATACAAGAGACATAAAAGATTGATTACGTGCAGTCTGAAAAAGAAAAGTACAGATCTTGTGAAAATAAAATAAGCATATGACATTTTTAAAGAGTTTTGTTTTGTTTTTTTTCTTAACAAGGTTCTTAATCTGATCAAAGCAGATACAACAGACGTGGTTATTTTAGTTGGCAAGATCAACTTTTCCCTCATGACTCATTCAGGCTAATTGTACACATCGCAGCCGTATACTGCTGTCTCCTGATAAATTTACAGAGATGAATAACTTTGCTATGGATGCCAGTTAATTCTGTCAGAGAAGGATATTTATGACAACGCATCTTTGGGCAAACAGACACGGCTGATTACGTCCTGAATGGATGTTCTGCTCAAGCGTCGATTTACTGTACAGCATGCATTTTTTAATATGACTCGCACACGGATGCATTATTTAGCATGTGAATAGACCGCTGTGCTCCATTCAGTTTCATACATCCTCTCACTTTGTATGCATACACACTAAATCTTGCACTTTTCAATTTGCACATGGCAGTTGTCTTTGCAACCCCATGCCACATAAATATTAAGTCAATAAGGGACTTTTAAATGTTGCCAGACCTTCCTCTCCTCCCTCTTCCTTATTTGCCCTTTGCATCATCAATCATGCCGTGTCACCGCCAATATATTGCTTGCTTTTATTTTTTTTTGGGTTTTTTTCTATTCAATCATATTTCATTAGAAACATTTTTTGGCTACATGTGGGCAATATAGCAATACATAATATAGTAGGTAGGAGATTCATGATTAGGGGATTTTTAAGAAATCTCCCACTCTATCACAGGGAGTCTAATGTTCAAATCATCTCGCCCTGTCCCCGCTGTCTTCTAATTTTGTTTGTCTCGGAGTCTTATGTCATAGGATGTTTTCGCTTCTGATTTGTGTGATTTTTACAAGACTGAGTGTAGCTGTAGATGCTGTAGATGCTGTAGATGCTTTACTTTATTTGTGGGCATACGTCAGTAAACCTTTCTATAGATCAGAGTCTAAGCCTGTGGCTGAAAAGAACAAAACTTTTTCTATTCAGTTAAATTTCATTTGAATAGCACCAAATCCCAACAGCAGTCACCTCAAGGCACTTCATATTAAAAGGTAAAGACCTGACAAAGCCTGCTAAAAAAATAATAATTGGTGGTGTTTTTCCAGTATATATATATATAGATAGATAGATAGATAATTAAGTAACTTAATTTGTGCATATTTTTAAATATAAATATTCTTTTCTAATTAAAGTAACACTTTAATAACTGCTTTGTTAGGGCGACATGATATTTATATACAAAATTATAAATTACGTTTTGATAAATTCTTTATTGACTGACAAGTATTGAAAAAAAAATGCTCATCATAAGTGAACAAGATGCAGTTTTCTTATTTTCCATGAACTGTTGGACTGAGTTTACGGTTATATTTAAAGTCCATTACAAACATCAAATCAGATTTCTCCTTATATGTCTGCACAGCAAAGGCCTCATATATGTGTTCTATATGAAATCATTATTTAATTATCTGCAATTATGTGCATTTCTTCAGATATTTCACTTGTGCCCTCAAGCACAAATGATATACTAGCTTCCTCTCTTCATTCCTCTCACAGACGCTTCATAACTCAGAGCGATATCTGTACCAAGCCATGCTTCGTGCCCTCGAGGCATCAATTATGTACACATCCTCACAGATTCAAACTTTTAACCTTCGCTGCTTCCCCATACTTTGGAATCGTGTTGAGCTCATAAGCGTCTCGAAACCCGGTTGTGTCTGAAAGTCTTGTCTTTCATACATTACTCTTACTTTGTGTGTTAAAAACAATGTGTGTTTTCCAGGTATTACAGGTTGGGGAACAGATCAGAAAAGCCCTATTGGATGGTTTGCCATTCCTGCCAAAACGCACCACGCAACACCAAAGAATGTAAGTTCAACTATTTTTTTTCTTAATTTTGGCTCCATTTGTTTCCTTGCGACTTTTGTCCTATTTTATCTCGCAACTCTAAATTTGGAATTTTAGACTTTTACATTACAGCTTTTTCTATCCATGCATACAACTCCTACAGTGTCCTCTGATTTAGAAGCTATCAAACATTAAAGTTTTTTTTTTCCTAAATGAAAGGAAGTACAATATGACGGTGGAAAAGCAGATGTCTGCTGTAAGCCTGTGCTCCATCTAAGGAAACAATTAAAGGTCAGAGGTTGTGTTGAGTTCTGCCAGACTCTCTGATGGATACAAGGAAGTTGTACGCCCACTTTCCCCTCCTCCTTGGATCAGTGCTTCTCTGGCTCCACAGAGCTATTTGGCTGCTTATCAATAACATCGCTGCCTCACTGGTTATTCTGTTTACCTGACACTATATGCTATGTGTGTGTGTGTGTGTGTGTGTGTGTGTGTGTGTGTGTGTGTGTGTGTGTGTGTGTGTGTGTGTGTGTGTGTGTGTGTGTGTGTGTGTGTGTGTGTGTGTGTATGCAAACTGTTGCAGCAGTCGCAGAGACTTGCAGCACAGCATCTTGAGCAGTTATATCTTCTAGTTTGTTTGACCTTCCTCAGTTGGAGGCATAGTTGGTGTGGAAGTATTATGTGCAAACAGGTTAATCGCGTGTTCATTGTCGCAGAGTCTCTTGCGGGTTGTTTTTCGTTTTGCAAACTTTCAACAGTGCTAGTGTGTTTCTAATGATGCGCAGTGCTGAAGACATTTACTGTTCCGCTTTGCCCTCCGTGGGTCCATCCAGATGTGACGGATCAGAACATCAGCAGGATCTGAACTGTGTTTGTGACCCTGGCTGGTACATCCTGCTAAGCAAATCATATTCATTGTCCCTTAATTGCTCAAAATCCCCTTTGTGCCAGAAACTATTTTTATTGTGTCATATTTAATGAGTGTGTTTTGAAAGATTGAAACCCCAAAAAGCAGCCTGGGCCTGCAGAGAAGAGGGTGTGAAGTCTGTGTGTGTGTGTGTGTG
>VURO01018180.1:6579-27335 GCA_015108175.1 Pelvicachromis taeniatus
ACACACACACACACACACACACACACACACACACACATGATTTTAGGGATTTAGATCAAAGTGATAAACTAAAGAGTTTATTTTATCCAGTGAGATCTTTATAACTAAGGCTACAATAGAATGTCTGCTACAGTACACACTCACCACCCACTTCATTACACACAACTCTTGCAAATGTCTAATCAACCAATCACATGGCAGCAACTAAATGGATTTAGGGATTTAGACATGGTCAAGACAATCTGCTGATGTTCAAACTGAGCATCAGAATGAGGAAGAAAGGTCATTTAAGTGACTTTGAACGCGGCATGGCTGTTGATGCTAGATGGAAAGAAATTGCTGATCTATTGGGATTTTCCTACACAAGCATCTTTAGAGTTTTGCAGAGAATGGTCTGGGGAAAAAAAAGAAAAATATGCAGTATCTCAGGCTGAAAATGAGTTTTTGATGCCAGAGGAAAATGGCCTCACTGCTTCGGGCTGAAAGGAAGGCAACGGTAACTGAAATGACCGCTTGTTAAAACCAAGGTATGCAGAAGAGCATCTGTGAATCCACATGTCAAATCTTGAAGCAGAGGGGTTACAGCAGCAGCAGCACCGTGGTGGCCCTCTATATCCTTACGGCCGCATTAAGCACGATAAAATATCACAAATACTCTCAAACTGATGTTTCGAACACGACGGTGAGTGCACTGTACTCAAAAGACCTCCACAGTCACCACATCTCAATCCAACAGAGCATCTTTGGGATGTGGTAGAACACGAGATTCATATCACGGATTCGCGGCTGAATATTTGCGAGATGGGCCAAAGTCTCAACGTTTCAAACAGCTTTGAATCTATGCCACAAGTATTAAGGCGGTTCTGAAGGCAGAAGAGGGTCCACTCCACTACTAGCAACATGAATCTAAGAAAGTTGGGAGTCATAGTTTACTTTTTATACACTGGTTTAATTAAAGTTATTTAAACTAAATTATTAATAACAATAATGATTAGACAAATTAGTTTAGATGTATCAGCTGATTGTTTATTGACTTTGTTTACTGTGTGAAATTTCTGTAAACAGCAAATAGGACCTTCTAATTTTATTATACAGAGCTCTTTTTTTAAGCATCTAGAAGCCAAACATATTCAGTGGACGTAAGCAGAACAATTATCACGTTTAGGACACAAAGTTAAAAAAAAAGGAATAATAAGGCACGAAAGAATAACTGCCAACCCATTTAGTCCTAAAGTGTACACTCACTATTAGGCACACCCACTGTGACTTTATTAACCGCACGAAGTAGAATTACTTTCTTTTTGCTTTCATAAATTTTACCTGTCTTTAAAAGGTATAATTTATGGTAATCGCAGATTCATTAGATTTCACACATGTACCCAATGAAGAGCCCGCACTCTCTCTGAATGTGCATTATATGTTTGTGTATACTAATGTGTGTGTTTGCATTTGTATTTTTTGTCGTAGACTCAACAAAGAGAATCTTTAATCAGCATTCCAGAATATGCCCATAATTAAGCGACCACAAAACAAGTCTATGCAGTCTTGTCCTGTATATACATACGCATATGTGTAGTGTTCAAAACACATTCATTTTGGGTTTTTCTTTTTTTTTAATTTACTATGAAAGCCATTATGTGGCTTTGGAGAAGGCAAAGGAGGTGGGTTTGGAGGGGGATGTGAAGGCTACAGATGAGCCCTGAAGTCTGGCAAATACTGAGAGACAAACAGAGAAGGTAGTTGTCAAGCGGGATAGGGGTATTTATTCCAGGCCTCATCTTAAACCACCACCAGGTAAAAGCATGTCCTGGCAGACAACAAAAGAACGACAGTTTTCTTTCCTTCCTCTTTCACCTACATCTTGTTCCGCATGTGAGGACAGTGCTGCTGGTGGTTAATGTGCATAAAGCATACAGTACTGCACACAAAGCTACAATGGAGCACTGTGCTGAGACGCTACAGTGCTTGTAGGCAGCACGTTTAGATTGATAATACTGATATGGGTGTAAATTAGAGAATAAAAGAGACACACATATGCACACACACTCCGCAGCATAAATAGTGTGGTACAGCAGCATGCCAGAGGATGTGCTAACTCACTGCATTAGCTGCCAGAGTGGGTGTAAGATGTCTGGGAAACAATGCCATGTTGTGTGTGTGTGTGTGTGTGTGTGTGCGTGTTCAGAAGATGAGCCCAGGACATTGAAACAATGGCATTCTGTAAGCATCTCTGTCAAGAAAGTGCTTGTGCGAGAAAATCCAGAGCAGGGAGAGAAAGAGGGAGAGGAGCGGTATTAAAATGATATTACATAGTATCATATTTTAAAATGCCCTGCTATTTCAGTCAATCACAGGAACTGCTTAGAAACATCAGCAACAAAACAGCATTCTTCTCTGATTCCTGCTACGTTTGCAAAGACAAAAGTCATTCTTTGGGTGTTAGCTGTCACTATTTGCATATTAATGTAATAGTGTTACAGCAGGCAGTTCAGAATTGCTCTGACTGCAACAAAAGGGTGGCTTTTTATGCGTGAAAAGCAGCGTTCAAGTGCAAACATGCAGTTGCCAGTTTATTTGGCATACCTACCTACAGCTAAGGCAGTTCAGTACATTTACCTTTATCTTATTTATTAAGTCTTTAAATAATAAAAAAAAAAAGAACAGCAGCTTGCTATTGAGCAATTTGGCGGGATGAGGCAGAGTAGCTGACATTAATTTTAATAAATGTGATTTTTTATTTTTTTTAGGGAAAATGAAAAACAAATGGCTGATTTTCCATTTATTAAATAAAAATGTTTTATGATTAATGATTGCTGAAAACTGCATGGTGGTGAGGCGGTGAACTTTTCTTCACCTCTGAAGTAAGGCATGCCAGAAAAAGTCATAGAGACTAGAAATTGAGAAATAGAACTGCCCACAGGTAAATAAATCTGCCAATCAGTGTCTCTGAAGTTCACAGAAATAACTAATCCTCACCAGGAACTAGCGAGGTGGGTTACATTGTTGAGGTGTATTTTGTACACCTTAAGCAAACTGCATTTGTGTTTATCAGTAAGGTATTGAGGTGTTGGTGGACACCTCTGTAGCTTAGAGGTGCCTCCTGCTGACTGTGGTCTTGTGACTGCATACCATATACTCACATTTTAAATACCTGCAAATGTGATTATCACTGACCCGTGTATGCATATTTACGTTTTTGTTTATATTTGCAGTGAAAATGATGCGTCTTCAGAAAACGAGCAGCTGTTGAGCCGCAGCATCGACAGTGACGAGGAGGCAGGAACAGAAAAGCAGGGATCAGCAGAGACCACTAACCTCGACCCTAACCTGTGCCTGGTCAACTTAGGCAACAAACCCGACCTCTGCCTGCTCTCCCTGGGGCTCTTGGACCGTGGCCGCGTCTGCAATGGCACCCCAGGCGTTGCAGCCAGCCAGACTAACATCCCGAGTCCCAACCACATGAACAATGTCAACCGCATCGCCAGCAGCAACCACATCAGCAGTGTGAATGGGATCAACAACAACAATAAAACCCCAGGGGTAGGAAGATGAGGCCTTTATTGGTTATGAACAGATTCTCAGTTAAGTATCATCTGGGGATAATGTTTTTTGTTGTTGTTTTTTTTTAATTCACAGATGCTACAGAGTCGGAGAAAAAAGATTCTAGATCTGTATGCCAGAGCCTGCAATGCGACTGAGGGTAAATCTGTCACTTGGAGAAAAATATCCACTGTAACAAGTTTTATCATCGATAACATGTGGCAGGGTTTCACGGTTTTCTGTTCACAACCTGTGACCCTCAAACTCTACTCCAGAAAATAAAGCTAAATAATAAAAAAATAATAATAAATTCAATATTAATTTTTATATATAGTTTTTTGTGTCATACTTGCTACATTTTTTGCAATTTAATGCTTAAAAATGTATTGTGCAATTTATAAGGCATTTCAGAGGAAATAAATATCACACTGATTATGTAAAAGTCTCAAAAACTCATAAAAACTAATATGATAAACTAGATTACAGGGGCTTAATGGCATCTACAGCTTCACTGAACCTTCGAATGAACGATTTGAAACAAGCTTTGATTGTCTCTACCCAGGCCTCAGCCCCACCGAGCTTCCCTTCGACTGCCTGGAGAAGGCCAGCCGCATGCTGAGCTCCTCCTACAGCAGCGACGCCGCCGTGGTGAAGACGTGGAGGCACCTGGCTGAGAGTTTTGGACTGAAGCGCGACGAGATCGGCGGCATGAGCGATGGCCTGCAGCTCTTCGAGAGGGTTAGCACGGCGGGCTACAGCATTCCTGACCTCCTGACTCGCCTGGTGCAGATCGAAAGGCTGGATGCCGTGGAGTCGCTCTGTGCAGATGTGCTGGGCAACAGCGAGGCGGCAGCAGTGGCTGGACGGCAGGGAATTGGCAGTTTTCACAGCCAGTTAGTGTGTCCTTCCCCCTGTCCATCTCCATCCCATCGCTGCGCCAGTGTTTAAATAAGAAGTGAAACATAAGAGACTTAAGAGACTTGATTGCCTTACAGTACACATGTATGTATGGACATTTACTGCTCTGACAAGGAGAAAAGCACATTTAAATACACACGTTACCCCATTAGATGAAGAATGTCGATGGACTTTACTGTCCACAATCCTTTTTTTTTTTCTTTTATGTATAAAAGCAAATAGCTTGAAATATATTTTCTGTCTTTCAAAGCGTTTGAAAGAGAGCGCAAAATCTAAGGCCTCGATTCACATTAGCCTCAAGTTTGCCATTTCAAATCATTTCTCTTTTGCAAGAATATGAGAATCAGTTCCCATTTTGATAGATTCTTGACTTTCACAAATGCAATATTTTAGTAAAATTTCATGTAGAAAACCTGTGCGCTGGATGCACAGGTTTTTTTTTTTTTGTTCTATCTTTTTTTTCCTTCCAGAAATTAGTAAGTTTTTAAGAAATTATCAGGAAAAGATGGAATAGCATGCTGACGGAAAGTCAGTGGGAAGTGGCAGACTGAGGATGCCTTCCCACTGGCTCAACCGCTTAAGTTTCTCACCAAAGCCTTTGCCGCAGTGACATAACCAGACGTTTGTGTCCATATAAAGAAAGCGATCTGGTGTGACCGCAGCGTGAGCGAACATTCATAACTCAGTCATGTCTTAAAACAGGAAAAACGGCTGATTACAGCAGTCATTGTGTCTGATTGGAAAACATCCTTCAGCTCAGCTCGGCTTACATTTGGTAAACCGGCTTGTGAACTTTGGCCATTTGTGGACGCACCGCCGTCTCTCCCTAAACCGTGAAGTCACCAGCAAACACACAACAGTATGCTAGAGTAGATTGTGATATTTTTATTCTCCAGGATCAGTTTTGGGGTGACTCTGCACTCTTGTTTACTTTAAAACACCGACCGGATTTATTCATTGATTAACATATGTGTGGTAAATGTGGAAACACTGATCACAAGCAGATGTTGTGTATGGAAAAGTTCAACCAAGCACCTAACAACAACAAAAAAAAACAAAAAAAGGAAAACCCCAAAACACATGGACTCGTTTTAGGTGGTGTGTTCAGTGTTTCAGCATTAATCCCATACACTGAATGAACATTACCCCGCTGCCTGTACTCCATCTAAGCACGCGCGTCCGCAGTCCACAGCCTACAACTCTCACATACTCTCTTACTTCATGTACTTCCTTAGCAATGACCCCATTCTGTGAACCCCCTCCCCCACCCCAATAATTCACCCTCTTCCATCTTATACCCCGATACTGTGGTCTAGTGCTGCCGCCAGCCCTAATTATTTGGCGTGTGGCTCCCCATGCCCCTAATAGGCTGAAGTGTTGTGGTTTACAGAGCGGGTGTAAAGTGCCTGTGATTTCCAGCACCTAATTAAGCATTTAGGGCCACTTAACCACTGAAAGCCCAGTGGAAAAGCTATAAAATCACTACATTAAAAAGAGCAGTGCCAGGCCAGAGGAATGACTAACTGCCTCCGGGGTTGCTGCGCTGTCAACGGTGAGACGGTGCAGTCGGTTGCGGTGGAGGTAGCACTACAGTCGTGTCCTATAACGTCTGGTCTTATTCAGCTCTTGTGGTTAGCTCAGTCATGCTCACACACAGGATTATAGCTCGCCTCTCTCCTATGGGACCAATATAGCAAACAAGATCAGCATGCAGTTGTGTGAGTTCTGGAAAGCAGCTGAAGCCACTTAGGTGCTGCACGTACAGTAAATAAACCGTGGGTCTGTTAAGCATCTGATTGAACCTTTTTAAAAACCTGCATTTTAATGATCATCTTAAATCCATTGTAAGTGATGTTAACAGTTAACATGCTGTAGGTTGACTCTTCTGATTCCTGCAGAATTTAAGCTTGAAAACTTAACCAAAAGTTCAAGCAATGCCGAAACTGGCTTTGATCTCATTTCTCGGGGATGGAGCTGATCTTTATCTGATACCAAATGTTGTCTGCGTAATCGGCCATGAAATATAACTGCAGACTTTTTCTTTCCTAAATCTCGTTGTTCCCACTTTACATGCCAACCCGGAGCTGGACTCCAATATTTTAAATTAATTTACATGCACATTTATCAAGTATGACTCCAGAATCTGTTTGTCCTTGATTTAAAGCTTACAATTAAATGTACTGCTTTCTTAGTGCTTGACTGTCATCATCAAATCCACTTCAGTTCACAAATATTATTTTGAAATTGTAATATGCTGTTGATAATTTTTTTTTTAAAGAAAAAAATACGTGAACCAGTGGACTGAAGTGCAGCCTGTTTTTAGACACATTTTGTGTGACATGTAATATGCTGATATATTAATAAGCAGAAGCCAAACATGAATTACTTACCTCAGTAGCACATGCAGTATAGTAGAGCATGTAAAACACACAAACTCTTTTGCAGAACCAAAGTGTCACTGTATATATAACTTATTATTGTACATAAACTATATCTTAATAAAGATGTATGGCTGAAATGGCATGGCTATATGTTGGCTGAATGGATATTTTGTGCTTTTACCTGGTATGGTGGACCCTTCATGCACTAGCTGTAAAACCACATCTTGGCCTGTGACAGCTCGAAGAGGCTCTTCACTATAACAGGAGTGAAAACAAATCATCAGAGTGATCATCTTTACCCAGTAATGAAAGACTTCTCTACTAAAGGCAGTGGGATTTATAAATACTTTTTTTTTAGGATGACTTTACCCCAACCTGCAGGGCACAAGGTGGCACTGAACAGCTGGAAGGGAAGCTGAAGATTATCCATCCATTCTCTACCACTTATCCTTAAATATGATACACATATCCCATATATTCATTTTAGTCACCAGAGCTTAGCTCATTGAACACCTTTTTGACGAGCCTCTTCAAAACACCAACTGAGCGAATATATTTCAGGGGAATGGCATTTGGGCACGAAGTTCCAATGAACTTCTAAAATCTAGACAAAGGTGCACTGAAGACGATCTGCTGGGTGAGCGAACGCCTTGCTGAGAGACTTTTGGATGGTATTTCTTTTAATATATCACGTATGTAGATATAGTATATGGCAGAGGAGTAAGAGAATACAAATAAAGTATTCAGTTTGGATTATAACTTGGATTATTTTTACATATATATGCGCATATTACTTTGTAATCTACAACAGTCAATACACAGATCGAGCACCATATGTGTCATGAATCATGTCAGAAGTGAATGACATACAGGGTGATAAATAACCCATAAAGTTCTTCACTACAAACGGCTGTAAGTCAGCCGTTACTGCTGACACTGACAGGATTGGTTAATAGCTTGAAGACACCAAATGGAAAATCTAACTAATCGCAGCATTTTCCACTTCATTCAACATTAAATTAGAGGTCATTAAATGTGACATATTAAGTAGACGATTAGACAAATGAAAGATGATTTTATTGGGAAAAGACCTTAGGACAAGCCAACGCCATGAGTTCATTGACTCATTATATCTCTCCCTCAAATGTTTGATCTTTCCCACCTGCTCGCTACTGCTAACCAAATTACTGTTTTCTTTATCAGGATAATTACTTCTTATTATCTTGCCGCACTACAACGTATTTCTTTTAAAAACTAGTTCTTACAAAAGTATGAAGAATACAAACTCTCGTGAACTTCGCTTTTGCGTCATCCTTCCAGTTTGAGAACATTGAGATAATATGACCTGAAGTGGAAAAACACTGATCTAAGTTTAGATGATACCTACAAGAACTTTTCTCTATCCACATGGCATTATCCTCTGCAGTGGCAGTCATCACCTTGGCACACATCTCTGTTATCAGGCTTTTGCTTAGTGTGGGTGTGTGTGTGCCAGAATTTGAATAGACCTCAGTCAAACAATAAAGTGTGTGTGTGTGTGTGTGTGCTGGAATGGGATCTTAGGGCTGGTTGAAAAAAGAAAAAACTCTGGCTGGCAGTGGAAACATGCCGATGCTGCTTTGGGGCATCGGGGCTGCACTGAGGTCTCTCTCTCATCTTGTCTCAAATACTCAAAATTGACCACAAATAGTCCTTCCCACTAAATATGCCTTCCAGTCCTCACACATACACAGAGTAGGTACACATGGGTAGTAGTGAGGAGAAGTGCGTTTGTCTTCAGGGCCTGTTACTGCATTTAAAGCACTTGGCATGGCTTACTTTCATATGACAAGGGATAAAGCCATAAAAAGCTTCTTCAGGGCAAGGAGTGCCAACCATGAGGGTAATTAAACCTTTGCCAGACAGCAACACCAACATGCACACACCAAGCCCTGTCATTCACCTGCAAACACATCAAAGAGCATGTAGTGTCCAGACCCCAGGCAGGTGTATTGTCTATTACTTTTATGGATCTAAAACTAATGTCTGTCAGGAGTTCCAGATAAATTTGTTTACATGCAATTAAAAAGTTCTTCAACTGAAGACTGATGCACTCACATGCCCGTAATACACTGTAATATGGAGGCAATCAGCTTAGCACAAAAGCTGAAAGCAGAGGGACACCAATGGCCTGCGTGGAGCCTAAAATCTACACAGCATCCCTAAAGCTCACAACCACATTTGACAATTTTGACTATTTTTATAAAATTGTGCTAGTTGTTGTAACAATTTCCATCTCACAAAGAGAAGGATGGAGCAAAGCAGTTACATAAAATATATAAATCTGGGACTCGTGTTAAATTCGCAAATAACAGCGTTCATATTGTTCTCTCCCTTTGACCAACTCCGCAGTTATGTTGAGCAACAGAAAAAGTTTACGAGTTAGAGCCATGACATGCAGGCCTTCAGCACATCATGAAAAGCAGACAAACAGAAATGTAGAGGCACGGGGACACAAACCAGGCAAAGCAATATGTACGAAAATCCCCTGGCTTAAATCAGGCTTGACATTTGACAGAAGCGAAAACAAACTCAAAGCTGGAAACTGGTGTAACCCCAGCTTTTCCACCATATATGAAACCCAGCTGGTTCCACTTTGCCTCCTCACACAATTGCTCATTTACAGTCAGGTATATTACCAGAACCTTCATGGACTTAAAGAGTATATTTACACATATTGTGGCTGGTGGAAATAATAAACATTTGGTGGGCTGCCACATTAAATTGCTGATTGTCTCGACTCTAAGGTTTTGCTGGACT
This sequence comes from Pelvicachromis taeniatus, assembly GCA_015108175.1. Lineage (NCBI taxonomy): Eukaryota > Metazoa > Chordata > Actinopteri > Cichliformes > Cichlidae > Pelvicachromis > Pelvicachromis taeniatus. The sequence continues at coordinate 16,218 of VURO01018180.1, forward strand.
GGAAGTGCTGATGCTTCTCCCTGCAAGCCCCTTACCCGAAAGCATTTTAATAAGGTTTACCAACCAAACCAGAGCAGGGTGACTTTTTGGGGTAATTTTCTTAACTTTTGGACAACTGAAAAAAACCCCCAAACATAAATCAAGTTCAGAGGGTAAAGTCGTGCGGGTGATATTGTTCAGGGTAGACTCGAAGACGTGAGCCTGTTAGGAAACACAGACCAGACACTGCAGTGTGAACCAGGCTCATAGCGTAAATAATTCATGTGTTGACAGTTCCTGGAATAGACACATAGGCAGTCAAGGGCTCGTTAGAGTGATACTCCGTCCAAAATTCATTTTACTGTCAAACGCCCATCGCGTTTAGTGTAGAAAGACAGCTGTAAAATGTTTGAAGAGTCCTTCACCTTGACTTCATGTCAGCTACAATAAATTCCACTGATGAAAAGTTAGCTGAAATAAATAGCAACAGTGAGTTCTCTCAGTTCTGTCTATCCTTTGTTGGAGCGTTTCAGTCACGTTGCTGCAGAAGCCTCTCAGAGAGAAGGTCTGTATTAGCTGTACATATCACAGTTATTGGGAAATTATATGTCAAACTATGTTGCGTAACACGCACCTGTGAGAACACTTTTTAATCATAGAATATAATGCACAAAAAGATGCTTGAGATCATTCAAAATTCTATTTCTAAATAGATTATGTGGAACAGCTCAGAAGCCAAATTCAACTCTTACTGTCTGCAGCGAATGTAACTGAGCAAAACAGGGTTTGTGATATGCCCCTGCAAATTAGAACTATTATTTTTAATATGCATATATAACACTGTATAAAGGGTAGAAATATGTATAATTAAAATGTCATTTGTTGAGCTGCCTCTTTCTCATCAGCCAATTACATGGCAGCAACCTACATGGCATGTAGAGACGAGCATCAGAACAGGGGAGGAAAGTGATTTAAGTGACTTTGAATGTGACATGGTTGTTAGTGCCAGAGGTGAGAGGACAACTGCCAGACTGCTTCAGGCTGACAGGAAGGCAACAGTAACTCAAATAACCACTTTTTCCAACAAAGGTATGCAAAAGACCAAAATTTCATGCAGGCTCACCAAAATTGGGCAAGATTGGAAAAACATTGCCTGTTCTGTCTTTATTTGTTTTGACAGTCAGATGTGACTATTTGGCATAAACAACATGAAAGCAAGGATCTATTCTGCCTGTATCAGTTGTTCAGTCTGTGGGGTATATTTTCTTGTCAAGTTTGGGGTCCCTTAGTACCAAGTAAGCATCATTTATACACCAACCCGAGTATTGTTGCTGATCATGTCCATCTCTTTACGACCACAGTTCACCCATCTTCTGATGGCTGCATCCAACAGAAAAATGTGGCATGTCACATTTTTCTGTAAGTCTATGGTGTCCTTCGCGCTCTGCATACATCTTTGTGTATTTACAACAGTGGTACCTACAGGAAACCTTAACTGCTCATCGAGAAACATTGCTCTAATCTGACAACACTGTTTAAATGTCACAGAGTGTACGTGTTACTATTCTGCACAATATCTCCAAATTGCATCTTTGCCAAAGCAACAGATGATTTGACAAAGTCAGAAAGTGATGAGTGACTGGATGCTGAGCTCCAGCTCAATTTGCACTTCATCCAGAGAGAAGAGACAGATGAAGATGAAACAGCTGATTTAACATGCCGATGTTGACAGAAATTTCATTAACCACACAGCACATACCCTTAACCAAAAGATTAAATTATTCAAACTTCTCTAAGGTAAATTAGAACATATTTATGTGCCACCACAAACACCAATGACAGAGTACATGGTAGTCTATACCTTCCCATTAAACACATGATTTAAGAACACAAATCTTTCATCATGATGAAATCTTTCATTCCAAAACCCTAACCTGAGCAGAAGTCTACACTTTAACGTAGTTACTTAAGGATTTGCTTTGCTGATATTACAAAACCTGAATGCATAACCTTTAAATTCACCAAAGCATGACCAAATTATATTTCAAATATCAGCTGTAATTGTTCCAGTGCGTTCCATCAACCAGCACTAGCGCATCTCATATTGAGACCATTACTCTCTGTTAACTCAGACTTGCTCTGGAACAAAGACAATATTTTTCTTTATTGCCATTAAAACATTTTACAGTCACAACCTCTCATGGCAAGATTGACACTCACTTTTATATGGAAAAATGGGTTTACGAGCTCCAAAAAAAGGACAGGACAATTTGCATTTTGGAAAACCAAAAATATATATTAGAGACTTAAAAAATACACTGCTTTAAATCAAAGTGCTCATGAAAAATAAAATACAAACACTTCATTATTTTACTAATAAAGAATACATGTCTCCAGTTATAATCTAAGGTAAACCAGGGTGGAGCTGCTGTTTTCATGTAGGCTTGAAGTTTAAGCACATCTTAAAAAAAAAAGAAAAAACAAACAGAATCCAGGGAAACTGTTGAAATAATAAAGGAGAAGGGATGTCATCTTGAATAAAGACCAACATGAAGAGAAATGTGTTATTTAATGTTGTGGAGGATCGATCTAAGGTTCAGGCAGAGGAACGCGTGAGTGCTTTTGGTTTTGCGATGCAGCTCTTGTATCTGGAGATGCAGGGAGGAAAGTTCAAACAGATGATGGTTCTTCCTGGAAAAAGTTGAAAAAGAAAAACAAAGGGTTTGTCTCTACCTGCTGTAGGTCGCAATAAGGTCAATTATTGTGTTGTCTCAGACTTCACATTTTTATGTCTCTAGCCTCCAAACATTAGAGTGCTTCATTGTACCATGAAGCACTTAATTGTATTTTTGATATGCATATCTAAAAATACAAATAAGTGCTTCATGGTACAACATAAGAAGTTTGGGGAAATTGTTTAGGTTGTTTTATTAGACTGCTAATATGCTGCATGCTAGCAAGCTACCCCTTAACATATAGTAATGTGTAAAGGTCTTGCAGCCGCCCCTCAGTTCTTTATATATTTTAAGGAAAATGGGAACTGAAAGTGATTTAATAAAACCTGTAAATATACATAAATATAGGGTATATAAAGCAAAATGAGTGTTTACAACATTCTAACAAGCTTAAACGTCAATATTTGGTATGACCACATTTATGATTCAACACAGCCTGAGCTTTCATAGCCAAGCGTTCTTGTAATTTCTTTTAGCAGTGTCCAGTAATAGTTCTCCAGGCTTCTTGAAGCACAATCAAAGGTCTTCTTTGGATGTTGGCTGCATTTTGTTCCATTCTCTGTCAAGATGACAGCGCTTCAATAATGCTGCGGTCTGGGCTCTGAAGAGGCCAGTGCATAACTGACAGTGTTTGATTGTGTCCCTTTCTTTTCAGGTGTACTTTCACTGCACTGGCAGTGTATTTGGGATCACTGGCTAAAATGCAGCCCCAAACCACGACAAAACCTCCTTTTACTGTAGAATAAGTCACCCCTATACCTTCCTCCCAACCTCCTTCATATAGATTCATAATGATTTGAACCAAACATTTGCTAACTTTTGCTACTGATCTCCAACCCAATAAAAATAAATGCTGCGAGACATGTTCACTTCCACTAAATCTTCTATTCAAATGCTGATTGGCTGTTAAACATTTCTATGAAGTCAAATGTAAACACATAAATCCAAGCAGGCAGGTAGATTTTAGCCACGATCGGAGAAATTATTCCACGTTTAATGTTTAACATGGACATTACTGTTTCTACCTGATGTTGGAGAGCTTCTGCAGAAGGATGGAGAACTTCTCCAAAGATGGGAGGTCCAGATGAGGGATTTTAAGGAGCAAGGAAGCCGTTTGGAAAAACTCTTCACAGCTACATGCCTCCAGAAATGAATTTAAGTAGCCTATGAGCACAAAAACAAAAGCAAAGAGAGCTGGATATTATCAGGGCAATTCTGATGATCTGCAACACATTTCATTCAATGTCAAAACTTCTAAAGAGTTGGGAATTATCAGCTTAATTTTGCCAGCAAGAAAACTACAGGACCACACCAACAAACCATGAAAAACACAGCAAAACAGGGACACATATGCCGATCAGAACATCTTAGAACATTGTATTTCCATATTGTCACTTTTAACTTTGACCTCAAACTTCAAACATACACAAACTCACACAGGGAGATGAAACAAAGGACAACAACACCAGCACACACAGATGGGAGGCTGTAGATCTTTTAAATTAATAACAGCAAAAGTTGACCTTAAAATGAAGATGATTTCAAGTAAACAAACATTTGTTTCTGCTAAAAGTCACATTCCTGTTCCTTGAAAAAGTAGCTGTGTGTTAAAACACACATGCAGCGAGGGAATACAATCTGAACAACAGAGGGACTTTTTTGGCTGGTGAAGCAGAGCTACTGGCATCAAATCACAGCGGACGACTGGACGGGGAAGAATAGGGCCAGGCTTAGATAAGAAAGGATCAGACAGATAGAAAGATAATATGACAAAGATAAGCAGGAAAACGTGGACTGGTCAGTCTTTTTCCAACAATATCTTGCCCTCAAAAATACTATGGATAACTATAGAAAATGACCTTTAACTATTGGTATTCATTTTCCAGCTTAAAGGTCCATTAGAGATATTTCAAATGTAAGCACTTTTAAACAGACTTTAACCCCAGACTTTTAATGTGAGCTTAAACATGAACCACACAGACAAACATAATCCACTAGTGCAGCAGAAGGTACAATGATGCAACTAATTATTTGTTTCAATTAGGGAATTATTTTTAATATAGTCAAATCACATGTAGAATAAACAGTGTTATCGCCAAAACTCCCCAAAGTCCTGTTATCTAAAACTATGCTGGGTTAATGGTTGAAAAGACTTTAGGCGTGTTGGGTTACTGGTAGGGAATGCTACTACCTCTGTACAAGAAGAGGCAGTTTGACCACAGATGTTTGGTACATTTGGGTATAAATGGAACCATTTTTTTTTTATTGCTAACCTTAAGGTGCAAACCTTTCCCCCTCTTCCTCAACCCTTTTCCATCTCCCCTCATTACTGCTTGTAAAACAGAATAATTAGCAAGTCTCGCAAGGCTTACAATCCCCTTGAAACACACAAATATCCGCACACACATACAAACACACAGAACTCAGTCCCCAGTCGCCTCTGGCATATGGTCCTGCTGTTTATAAGCATGCAGCAGTTTAAATGATACGGCTCATAACCCTGGTGAACTCAACCTTCCATGAAAACTCACTGCAGCTGGTATCTTGACCTTGTCTACCTCCATCTACTCTTTTGTCTTCAAATAGTTAAGACAGAAAGTGGTAGAGTTCCAAGGTTTTATGACCACGATTTCCAGATCTATTGCCTGACCACTACTTATGATTGATGCGAGTTCAGAAAAAAAGACGTTTTTCACATGTGGTTTTTATGGGGGGAATATATGGAGTGATACACCAGGAGGGGCTGTTTTAACTCAAAGAAAATTGTAATATTCTGAGCAGTCTATAAATCTGGGCTAGCAAAGTAATCACCACAGCTTTGTCAATCAAAACCAGTTTTTAAGCAATATGAATTATACAGTTTTAAAACTGGCTAATAAGCTCGATAAAACTTGAACCATTTGTTTAAAAAAGTTTTCCAAAGAAGTTGGCAGAATCTAAATAAAAGCAGAATGCAGTATGTTTTTAAATTGAATTCAAACAACCCTTTTCAGAAAAGTCAGGAGAGGGACTTGTTTACCACTGTGTTGCATCACCTCTTTTATTTTTTTCTTTAAAAAGCCTTTGGGAACAGAAAAGACCAACAACTACCATCTCGAAACATGTTTTCTAGATAAGCTTCTGTGTTGTTTCCTTTAACTGTAATGAACGAATTGTACACTTTTAGAAAACTCATCCTATAATGGGAATAGGAAAAAGCACTTCCCATATGAAAAACAGTTGTGGTCAGAAGTTCACATACACTCATCTTGGACATGAATGTCATTGTAATTTGGGTCTTTGCTACTAGCATTTAGTTAATTGTCCCTCAGCACCCGACCAAGTTTGTGGCATAATTCTGGTGACCACTCTTTTTGGACTTTCTGGACATTTAAATTGGTCGGTTTCCTGGCACAGACTCTGGTTTAAAGCGTAATCCATACATTTTCAACAGGGTTGACATTGAAGCTTTCCAGCAGTTGGAAATGTGCATCCTTCATCCATTCCAAAGTCAATTTTGATGTGTGTTTGACATCATTGTCCTGCTGAAATACCTAGACATGTCTGAGTTTTAAATGTCTAGCTGTTGAGTTAAGAAGTTGAAGAATTTGAAAGCAGTCCTTATTCTTCATGATTTCATCCACTTCAAAAATGTACCAGTACCACTGGCTGCACAACAGCCACAGAGCATGATACTACCACCACCATGCTTGGCAGCTGGTACAGTGCTCTTTACAAGCCTGACCTTTACTGAGGTCTTTGGTGCCTTTTTTGTTGGTCGACACCGTCTCAGTCCAATGTAAAAACAGCTTTGCTGTGGACAGTGATACTGGTGTTCCAAAAGTTTCCAGTTCATTCCAAGCTTGAGCCTTGGTTGCTCTTGAACATCCTAACACCTCATTTAAGGGTAATAATTTAGGTGTTCTCCAAATCCTTGGCAAAGTGGTGACACATCGAAACAACTCAAACGTATGTTAAATTAATTGAACTGATGGAATCTGCAGTTGTTTAGAAATGGCTCCAAGAGCCCTTCCCAACTTGTGTAAATGTATTGGTCAATCAAGTGGTGAAGCTGATAAAGAGAAACTACAATTATAGTCAATCATAGTCATTAGTGAAATGTTAAAAGACCTTAAAAGATTGAGACAGACTATATATTCATTGACTGTGTGTGGATTACAGAAAAAAACAGACTTGTATTGTTGCTTTTTAAACACTCAGTTTTTGCTAAATAATTACCTGTTTATCATTATTACGGGATGTCCATACAGGAAGTCATTCTCTCATTGTGTATTGGTTTGTACCAGTTGCCTAGGTAACTAAAGTCTTTACCACCCTGTAACATTTCAATTAGCAGTACCCCTCACTGTCATTAATAGTTACTTTAAAGTTTCAGCTCAGTGTAACTCAGAACATGCTCACATTGTGTTGTCTGTTGTTATTTTGCTTGTCGTAGCTTGGAGTTGGTGAATGTCATTGACTGTATATGGTTTCATGTTGCTGCCCCTTGCTTCCTGTGTGGATGTTCCTTTATAGTATAATTGCTGATAGCTTCAAAGAAACATTTCTGGATTAACAAAAACAAAAAACAAACCCAAAACAAATCGAGAATCAGCTCAAACAGCAGTAAACCGTCGGATAACAAAACATCAATAGATTTCAATATCTTCTAACATTGTGCAAAGACCACCAAGTATCTTAGATTTAAAAATGTTTTCAATTGTGAAATTGTTTTTGTAATCAGTGTAGTGTATTGTGCAATCATTTAAATAAAGAGACCAGTTATTCACATTAACAGATAGTATTAATGTATCAAATTTCCACTTTTTATTTATTCCTAGGGTGAGAGATAGCAATGACTATAGCACTTTTTAACTCTGAGTACTCAAAGTTTTTTATACAGCTTCATTCATCCATTCATACAAGCACTTTATTTCTATGCTTTTTCTACCTATGGGCTTTCTATCTAACATTCACACATATTCATACTCTGATGGATGCATTGGATAGCAATTTGGAGTTAGTACCATGTCCAACAACATTTGGCATGCAAAAATGTCCTGCTACTTGATACAAATGCAAAACTACTACTACTGCTACTCAGCAGGCACATGTACCAACATTCATGAGCTGATCTGGATTGACCCTTTTAGGTTAAATGTACCAGAAGGACGCTTTAATTGTTAAGTTACAGAAAATGTGAGTCAACACATTATATTCACTAAAAATAGAGGTCTCATCAACCAGTATTCATTAAATGAGTTTTACATATTACAATGGGAGTCTAAGCCTCTTACTGTAAACCTTTCTTTGCTGTAAGCTGCATTGGAAAAACACACCATAACCATTCATCTAAAAGTGTTTACCACAGAACAAGCCTACTTACAGGACTCTTCACTGAGTTTCATCAGAATGTCTATAGGCATGTTGAGCCCTGTGCGACTGCCCTGAAGCACTGAAAGCAGTCTCTGCACTCCTCCATAGTGGATGAACAGCCCTCGACTCTCCTCATTCATCAGTTCTCTATAGAGACTTTCAAGTGCCTGGGACAGCACATCAGCTGCACATGAAAAGAGTAGAAAGTAGAAACAGTCAGAAGCACTCCAGGTGTCTAGTTGAAAATGACACATTTCATTGGCAGTTTGGTCTTTCAGTTGAAATTATGGTCTTAAAATATTTTTTTTTTTAAAAAGAAGAAAAAACAAGACTTTTTTTTCTTTTTTTACATATGAAGTAGCTGTTTTTGTTGTTTTTGAAGATTTTTTCAAATAATTTTAAAAATAATAATAAACTAAAATACAGTAAATGACAATTATATTTAATGGTATTACTAACCATTTTTAATATATTTACAAACATACATCATTTATTTTTTTTCCAAATACATGTTTATCATGATAAAGGGCTCAGTGGAAGATCTCATTGAATTTTGTTTGAAGGTTTCCACCTGTTCATTTCAAGCTTGGGGACCCCCTCGGTAGCCTCACTCCCACCATTTTCATTGTTTCCTGTTCTCGCTGAGAATTTTACATACATAAAAACAGCTTGTATAAACTGTAAAGTTAATTAAAACAGAACAAAACAACACCCAAATGTTTATAAGTCTTTGGATTTTGACTGTATTGAGCCTCATACTGAGAGGACCAGTGAACAGCTACGAAATGCGAGTTCATTTCTCGTCTGTCAATTGTTCAATTTCTATTGAACATCTAAAAATCAAAGACTGTGTGTAAGAATGGCTGTATTTCCCAAACAGTTAATGCAAAACTTACGGAATCCCTTGAATTAAAGCTGAAAATCTGCACTTCAATCACATCTTTGCTGTTATAAAATCCATTGTTGTACAGATGCAAAAACATAACAATTGTGTAATTGTCCAAACACTTATGGTTCTAACTGTATGATTACTTATTTGAGGTTATATTACTCACTGAGGCAGAGACCTTTTATAGTGCATTGCATGCATTACACATGGAAAGTACTCATTCACCAGCTGTTTCTTATCTTATCCCCCTTAACTCACAACTCTTCACTGTACTTTGGTTGTAATGGCTACAGTCCTTTGAAAAAGTTATTTTCAAATTTCCAAAAGCTTTACATTTTACCTGACATATGATAAAAGCCACGTTCGGTTAATTATATGTACCGGTTATATGTTTGGTATATATAAAAATGAGCAATTAGCAAAGGCGAAGAAATATCTCTTTTTATTAGAGTCAATTTGGCTCTTTGACGATCCAAAAAGAGAAGAAAAAAACAAACAAACCTGGTAGGCAGATTGACAGAAAATAGTCTGCATTGACGTGCTGAGGGAGCCCTCGAGCAGAGGGAAGGTCATTTTAGAAAAGAGTTTCATAAAATATGTCAGCATTTGTCAGGTTTGTGGACTGAACTCAGTGAGCCAACCAAGATTTATAGTGTGGAAGGGAGAATAGGGCCAAGAACCTAAAGCAATGCTAGCAGCTCCGTGATCTGAGGAGTTTCCTTATCAAACCCAGCCGTGAGTTTAGGTCCAAAACAATCCCCATCACTCACTGTCAATATATAAACTGTGGATGGAAGAATAGCATGTTAGTGTAGCATGATGCTAATCATTACAATGCCAATATCCTAATGATTAGCAAGAAATCACAAATCATGGAAAACCATCCAGTAGTTTAATATTTAAGTCTGCACTCAGACACCAAACCTTGACCCAATTCAACTATACAGAGCCAGGCATATCTTCTAATTATCTCAGAAAAGACACAGTAGTTTCCTCTATTTTTATACCTTTCTTATTTTATTTGTTGTGAAAATTGTCACACTTATTTCTGTGAGTTCTGATGGGATAAGACGCACTAAGAATTGAGCTGTTAGTGATGCATATGTAGTAGAAGTATAGCTTGACAGAAAAAAGCTTTTAAACCTCATTTAGGACCAAAAATGCCAAGTTTCATGTATTTTATGTATCATTAATTTCCTTGTAAAATTAAATGTGACCATTGTTTCTATATATGCAGATTTTATATCCTGGTGACCAGTCAATTAAAGTTACTGCTCTCCATTCATCTTTGTTTTAAAATAGCATCCAAATCGACATGCTGAGTGGTGACACTTGCTTCTGCAAGTGTCACCACTCAGCATGTCGAAAAGGAAACTTTTAGGCCCTGGATAACAACTGGTTTGCCTAACAATGCTCTAGCCTGCAGAACTGCTTCAGAATGCAACACAATTTTCTTTAATTGAACTAAACTCAAAGACAATATTTACCTGTTGTTAAGGTAATTGATGGTAATAAATATCATGCCTTTGGTACTTCTAATCATGACAGTGAATGCAGTCTACCAAACACGCCCATAATTAGCACGAGATGCATGCATGAGACCATACAATATACCATGCATGTATAAACTGCATGGTATTTATTTCATTTAAGTAGCAGAAGGGGGTTGTTAATCAGTCTCACCTGCTTCAGTGTTAATGACATTTACAGCAGTTACACTAGAGACACAATAATTGGACAACCCCCAAAACATGTTTTTACAAGTGGATGCCTAATTTTTCCAACCATCTTTTTTAATTCATTTTCTCCATTAGTTTTGCATTTGGCTAGGGTTAGTCTACTATTGATAGCATGATGAGATTGCAGAGATAGTCCAACTCCTTCAAGGATGAAGGTTTACTGTGTATTCCAGCACAGTCTCAAGAGCATGTATGGAGACTCCAGGAGAGCAGTTACTCTAGGAGAGCTGCATAGGGCTGTAAAAGATACTTAACCCATAAGCAAGAATGGTATCTACTCCTTGGTGGAAGGAGGGACATGATGAGCACTGTCAGAACCCTACAAAATTACCTCCAGCAGGCCACTGGTGTCAATGTTTTTGACCAAATAATCAGAAACAGACTTCACGAGAGTAGCCTGAGGACTGTATTGGACCCTGTG